>OMNS01031417.1:0-10000 GCA_900303225.1 Laemonema laureysi | reverse complement strand
CTGGAGGATGCCGTCTCTTTCTCCGTAGACAGGTGGAGCCCTAGTCCTGGAGGTGGAGGTGATGGAGAAGGGAGCTCTAACGAGTCACAGTGAAGACAACAGAGATATATACACTGCTCTTCTATTCCTGTTTAATGCATGAGGTCCTGGTTGGTTGAGGGATGAAGGGGAGGGGCCTTCGGTGACAGCGCGGGAATTAAGAAGCAGACATAGAGCTATGGAAGGTGTCTTCTTGTCTGTCTCTGCACTCGGTGGGCGTGTGAGGTGGCGGTGGAGAAGGGTTTCCTGAATCACGGGGAAGATGTGTCCGTGTTGGCCAGGGGTTGGGCTGCCATGTTGGGGTTGTCATGTTAGGTCGGGTACCTTGTCCAGCAGGTCCAGCAGAAAGGGATCAAATCTTATTTAGAATTAGCTGAATAACGACGAGCGTCTGACACTTGCTGACGTTCGCAGTGAAAATAACAGAGACAAGCATGACTATAGTATAGTGCATGTGTGCCTGTCTATGTATATATCTCTGCCTCATAGACACGCCCCCGCATAATGTTTGGTCTCCTAGGCGACACGGGCATCAGGGACGTGCACCTGGAGCTCAGGAAGCTGACCATATGTGGGCGTACAGGAAACCTCCACTTCATCCGCTTCCCCACGCAGGACATGCTGGGCTTCATCCAGATGGGGCGGGACAAGAACTTCTCCTCCCTGCACACCTCCCTCTGCGCTACCGGGGGCGGGGCCTACAAGTTCGAACACGACTTCTCTACGGTGAGGGGCGTGGGGGGGACGACTACTGACTGCCTGTCTGTCTGACGACCTGTCTGACGACCTGTCTGTGTGCAGATGGCAGGCCTAGAGCTGTGTAAGCTAGATGAGCTGGACTGTCTGATCCAGGGGCTGCTCTACGTGGACAGCGTAGGCTTCAACGGTCTCCCCGAGTGTTTCTACTTCCACAACCCATCGGACCCGGACCACAGCACCAAGCACAGCTGTAACCTGGACAACCCCTTCCCCATGCTGCTGGTTAACATCGGTACTACAGTCTGCACTACTAACCCTGACTACAGTCTGCACTACTAACCCTACTACAGTCTACACTACTAACCCTGACTACAGTCTACACTACTAACCCTACTACAGTCTGCACTACGAACCCTAACTACAGTCTATACTACTAACCCTAACTACAGTCTATACTACTAACCCTGACTACAGTCTACACTACTAACCCTGACTACAGTCTACACTACTAACCCTACTACAGTCTACACTACTAACCCTGACTACAGTCTACACTACTAACCCTACTACAGTCTGCACTACGAACCCTAACTACAGTCTATACTACTAACCCTGACTACAGTCTACACTACTAACCCTGACTACAGTCTACACTACTAACCCTACTACAGTCTGCACTACGAACCCTAACTACAGTCTATACTAGTAACTCAGTTAACTACTAACCCCCTACGGCTAGACAGGCTGAGATGATTGTGTAAACAGATTACTGTTTACACAATCAGATTATTAGACTACAATGTTGCTTGTTATTCAGGTTCTGGGGTGTCCATCCTGGCTGTTTACTCCAAGGACCAATACAAACGAGTTACAGGGACCAGGTATGACCCATTCTGCTCATTGGCTGGCTGTGGGGCAGGGCCTTCCTGGGGCTGCGTGCTGATTGGCTGTGTGTGTGTGTGCGTAGTCTAGAGGGCGGGACCTTCCTGGGGCAGCGTGCTGATTGGCTGTGTGTGTAGTCAAGGGGGGGGCTTCCTGGGGCTGTGTGCTGATTGGCTGTGTGTGTAGTCTAGGGGGCGGGACCTTCCTGGGGCTGTGCTCTCTTCTGACTGGCTGTCAGAGCTTCGAGGAGGCGCTAGCCATGGCGGCTAAAGGAGACTCCACCAATGCTGACAAACTGGTGCGAGACATCTATGGAGGAGACTACCAACGCTTCGGCCTGCAGGGAGCAGCAGTCGCCTCCAGGTCAGACACACACACACACACACACAGTAGTACCATGGTAGTACCAGGCTGTACAAAATGTGGACGTAGCGTGGGTGTAGATTTGTCGTCTACAGACAGCGCCGTGAGTTCTGCAGCCAGCAGTGGAAACGACCATATTTGGCGGGAATTGAACGGCTGCCTCGCAGTAGTCTGGGGCCAAACCTCATTAATATTCAACCCTTAATAACGTTTTAAAAAAATGTATTAGCTTTGCATTACGAGAATTAAAATCCAACCACCGTGAGCCACCTAGAGGCCGTTAGAGGAACTACACGCTAGTCTCTACCGTGAGCCACCTAGAGGCCGTTAGAGGAACTACACGCTAGTCTCTACCGTGAGCCACCTACAGGCCATTAGAGGAACTACACGCTAGTCTCTACCGTGGGCCACCTACAGGCAGTTAGAGGAACTACATGCTAGTCTCTTCCGCCAGTGCTTCAAAAACAGACTGCTGGTGAATTTTAGGTATAGTTTAATGATGTCATGTGTTGTAGTTTAATGATGTCATGTGTTGTAGTTTAATGATGTCACGTGTTGTAGTTTAATGATGTCTTGTGTTGTAGTTTAATGATGTCATGTGTTGTAGTTTTGGTCACATGATGTGTAAGGAGAAGCGGGAGAGTGTCAGTAAAGAGGACCTGGCCAGAGCCACGCTGGTCACCATCACCAACAACATAGGATCTATAGCACGCATGTGTGCTGTCAACGAGGTACACACACACACACACACACACACGATCTATAGCATGCATGGGTGCTGTCAACGAGGTACACACACACACACACACACACACACACACACACGTGTAGCATGCTGGTCGTCCTAGCAGCTAACACCACCCCTAGGGTGTAGCATGGTGGTGGTCCTAGCTACCACTACCCCTAGGGTGTAGCATGGTGGTAGTCCTAGCTAACACCACCCCTAGGGTGTAGCATGGTGGTGGTCCTAGCTAACACCACCCCTAGGGTGTGCAAGTGAAGCAGTGTCATATCAAGTGTAGTTTTCTTGTAATACAGTGAACTAAGTAAAATATAAATGAAGAAATTCCACCTTACAATAAAACAGTTCACAATGAAAAGAATCCAGTACTACTGTGGTGTAAACTACAGGGCATGTAAACGAGACACTTGGGTTAGCTTCACTAGGCTTGGGGTGGCAACATGCTGACACTGCTAGCTAACAACTACGGTTGCACCATCTGCTGTACAAACAGTGTATTGTGCAAAATAATTAAATTGTACAGCAGACAACACCACCCCTAGGGTGTAGCATGGTGTCATCCAACCATGACAAGAGGGCCTGCCAGGAGAATCCAGGGGAAGCTTGTCGAGACGCAGGAAGACTCAACGGTGCTTCTACAAACTACTGAATCAAGAGCCTCAATACTTGTACTTGTTTGTGATTGTTTTCACCAGAACATCGAACGCGTGGTGTTTGTGGGAAACTTCCTGAGGATCAACACTGTCTCCACCAAGCTGCTGTCCTACGCCATGGATTATTGGTCCAACGGGCAACTCAGAGCCCTCTTCCTGGAACACGAGGTACCTAACCCCAACTTAAACCCTACCTTAAACCCTAACTTTTGTTTTGGTCTGTGTGATTCACTATATTAAGTTGACTCCGCCCATTGCCTATTTGGACACCCTCATTGCCAGATATGAAATACATTGGCACACAAACACAGCGTGCTACAAATGCTACGCTCAGTGGAGCATGTTGCTCCACACCACATTAGAAGCGTTCCTCTGGGCTCCAACACCAACACAGGTTGCTGTTGTCAATCCAGTTTGTTGTCAAGTTTGGAAATTATTTGCAGGTAGAGCAGGTGGTTAATACCAACATGTTAGCGGCCTCTCGAGTGTGGGTGGTGGTGATTAACGAATGCACCACAGGTGCGTAGTGCTGTGATGGGAGTGTGTGGGTCTCCCTGAGGTGTTTTGGGTCGGCGTTGCCATACCAGGTTGTTATGGAAGAGATGAGGATGCTTTGGATGATGGTGGCGTAGAATTGGTGTCGTTTCACCCGGAGGGTTCAGCCTCTGCTGGGCCATCTTGATGATGATGGTGTTGTTGCTGGAACACAAGCACAGGTTGCCTGGCTGACGTAGTGTAAGGACATACTGTACGTTGGAAGTGTTTTATTTTAAGAGCAAAGTGCAATATTCAATATGAATACATTTTGGTTTGGTCATTATTGGCACGATGTCATGCGGTTAGGACCACAGTTCTGCAAGCGTCACTGAAGCACACCATCTTGTGCAATACTGCATAATCACAATATTATATTAAAGTAAAATACCGGCTAATGTCAATCTCTCTCTCTGTCTCTGTCTTTCTAGGGCTATTTTGGAGCAGTTGGTGCCTTCCTTGAACTACTGAAGACATCTGATGACCTTTAACTTTATACTGACCTCTGTGTCACCTCCTTAAACCCAGCAAGACATCATAGATCTATCCATCTGTCTGTCCATCCTCTCTAGACTCTAGACATCATAGATCTATCCATCCTCTCTAGACATCATAGATCTATCCATCTGTCTGTCCATCCTCTCTAGACATCGTAGATCTAGCTGCCTATTGGTGGCTGCTTCCTGCTGCTTGGCCAATCACAGGCTGCTATTGATCTGTTTCAGACATGGAATGCCACCACCCCCAGACCTCCCTGTGGGCGGGGCCTACTGGCCTCCAACTGGGGGGAGACACAGGTTTGGTTTATCATCCACCTGTGTGTTCTAATTAAACTATTTCTAGTTTATAACCAGGTTGGTTCATTCTCCTGTTCTGGGACTATCAGACCTTCAGGTGTTATAAACTTAACTGCAACTAGTTTGAAACTACTTTTATGATCATTTTACATTTCACTTCAAGAGTCAGGATTCCAATTAACTTATTTTAACCTTTTATAAAAGAAACCCTCTGTCTTTGTTTGTCTGTCTGACTGACTGACTGACTGACTGTCTGTCTGCCTGTCTCACTGTCTGTATTGTTAAAGGCGGACTATTAGGAATTTGTGTCTTCATATTTTTCATATTTGTTGATAATGTGAAGATTGTTGGCAAATCTTTACAGACCTGTATTTAACTCCCATTAACGAGACAGACAGCATTCAGACATGTATCTGCCAGTGTTGAAGTGGGAAACGCTGAAAATTGGTGTTACGATCGGTTATCACCGTTTAGATGCAATAGGGTTTAGATTAGATTAGATTTGATTAGGATTAGATTATGATTAGATTACATTAGATTAGGATTAGAATAGAATTTGATTAGGATTAGATTAGATGGGATTTGGTTATGGTCCTCCCCTGTTCAGGTGAGGGTGCACCTGTGTTCCTTAATTGAAAAAAGGTGATCGAGATCCAAGTTTTTAATATATGCATAATTTCTATCAAATCACTACTTGAACCTGAAATGTGAACCATTTCTATTGGATGTCTGTAATGTTAAATACTTAAATTATAAAGAAAATGTATGTTATTATTTGAAAAAGTGATCACACTGCTCCCAGTATTCATGACTTCCTTACCTATCTACTCTGCTCCCACACATCTCTAGCTAACATCACGCTAACAGCCTCCATCTCTAGCTAACATCATGCTAACTGCTATCTCTAGCTAACATCATGCTAACTGCTATCTCTAGCTAACATCATGCTGACTGCTCCAAGCTCTAGCTAACATCATGCTAACAGCTCGTCTCTCGAGCTAGCAGCATGCTAACAGCTCCTATATTTAGCTAACATCATGCTAACAGCGCCTATCTCTAGCCAACATCATGCTTACAGCTCATATATAGCCAACACCATGCTCACAGCCCCTATCTCCAGATAACACCATGCTGACATCCCCTATATTTAGCTAACATCGTGCTATCAGCTCTTATATTTAGCAAACATCATGCTAACAGCTGCTATCTCAGCTAACATGCTAACAGCTCATATGTAGCTAACATAGTGCTACCAGCTCCTATCTATAACTAATTACATGCAAACAGCTCCTATCTCTGCTAACATAATGCAAACAGCTCCTATCTCTGCTAACATCATGCAAACAGCTCCTATCTCTAGCTAACGTAATGCTAACGGTTAACACCCAAACCACACACACACACACACACACACACACACACACACACACACACACACACACACACACACACACCAGTGCAGCAGTACATGTGGAGCTGATCACATGACACTCCAGGACATTCCTGTACCACCCTGGGCTGTCTCCTAGCAACCGCCCCGGCGTCTCCATAGCGACCCTGCTGCCTTGGGCCGATTCAACGTCCCATCATGAAGCGTATTGTTGTCATAGAAACCGCTATCTTCTACACTACCATCACAAGCGTTGCAAAGGGTGAAACGTGTCGTCGATTGAGTTGTCATAGCAACCATCATAACTAAAACGGTGTCTTGTTTGATATGTTGTATTATATATGTAAATCAATGAGATTATGCAAATGTAGTTAATATCAACCTTGTTTGTGTTCAGAAATAAACTAATGTAAATAGTGGTTCCAACTCTACTTAGAGTCAACACACACACACGTGTGTGTGTGTGTGTGTGTGTGTGTGTGTGTGTGTGTGTGTGTGTGTCACAGTGTTTGTGTATAAAATGGAAGGAATGAGTCTGTCTGTTTGTCCCTCTGTCCTTCGGGCTTCTCCACTCGGCCCAGCAGCGACCGGACCGTTCCTGACAGGCACGGTGTGACCAGTTTGCGCTAGTGTGTAATACGGGCCACTGCTTCAGTTCACTACACCAACATAAACAAAACAAAAGCCCAAAACGTCCTTTCTGCGGAGTGTCACCTTTCAGGGGGATGAACAGACCGGTTGGTCATCGCAACTGCAGACTTGCAGAACTACTGCAATTGCATAATTAGTTTTCACGTGTCGGGGGGAGGGGGTCTTCCACGTCTCGTGTTGCCGTCGGGGGGCCACGGCGACAAAGTTCAGCTCTGCGTGTTGTGATGCCATACGGTGTGTGTCCGCCGTCCCGTACGGTACCGGTACGACACACGCACGAGGCTGGAGTTGTGATGCTATAAAGTTCTTCTAGTTTGGGCGGAGCTGGCCCGTACGGTACCGAAGACTGGCCGACAACAACAGAGAACTCCACTTGCTCAATGACCGAAGGGACTGCTCTTAGCAGACAACCAGGTAAGCCTCAACTTCAAACTAAGTGATTTTCCCGAAGCCTGGAGAGTATCCATAACACTGTCTATAACGCGTTATATAGGCTTGGCGATAGGGCAGTTTTGTTGCGTTTACAACTGATGAGCTCTGTGCGTGCTGGTGAATATGTCTGCTCTGCAAGTTCAACTCTAAAACTATAAGTAGTTGAAAACAAAGACAAGATGGCCCGTGTGTCTGCTGGTGTGGGACTCTGGTGGTGGTGGTGGTCCGGGCTTGGAATGTCGCTGCTGGACGTCTGATGGGTGCGATCCAAGCATACCCAGGGGTGGTAATGGGCCGATGCGACCCAAAGTTTTCGGTGCAGTATTTTTATTAAGATTTTTTTAAGATAATGCAGCCCACGCGATTCGTAAAAAAAGGTCGTGCGGTGCACGAACTCAAATGACTCGTCTCGCTGTGATGGTCTCACAGCGAGACGAGTCTGCCAGCACCAGCATGTTTTACCGAGTCTGGCTCCCAGGGGCCCTGATGACCAGAGTACCAGTACGTTTTACTGAGCCTGGCTCCCAGGGGCCCTTGTGGCGAAAATTTCCATAATAAAAGAACTCGACAAACAAGAGAGTGTCTTTCAGTCTTTTAGTTTACATTTGCAAATGGGCACAAACAACCTGCAACTAAGTTTCAGATTGAGAGCAACTGCGCTCAAGCAGTCATTTCTACAGGATATGGGACCACCCATACATAGACAGTAACTCACCTTTCACATGCAAAGTGCTGTTCTTGCAGATATGCCAGGAGCCAGCCCTGATAGGTTCACAGCAGCATGTTGTCTGTAAACACATGGTGGACCATAACTGTGGTGATGTACAGTTTGTTGCTCTGTCAGTCAACCAGGCAGTAAACACCTCTTGGCAAGTGTGGCAGAGACAGAAATAACCAGCAGATAAAAATAGTCGTGTTGACCATCTGGGTGAGCTCACAGCCTACGGTAGGACCACCAGAGGCTACAGATGTCTGCTAGAATGTCCCTGGACTAAGATTAAGGATGTGAGCCACTGACTCTGGGCTGCGTGCGTCTCTAAAATGGAACGAAGGAGTCTGTCTATATGTCCGTCTGTCTTTAGATTTTCTCGACAACCGTTCATCCGACTGGTGATGAACTTGGTGACACTCGCCAAGGAACTAAGTATTGGAAGAGCAGTTCTCCAGAAATGAATTACAGAAACACCAGAGAACTGGCGCTGAGGAACACCGCGTGAGAATTAGTTAAGAATGTGAGCTATTGACTATGAGGTGATGGATGAGTCACATTGACCATTGATTATCCACCCTGTTAAACATCTACACCACACACACACGCACACACAGCGATAAGCAGACTAACTGTACAGTGTCCAGTAGGCCATGAACTCCTATCCACTAAATCAGCATGTCAGCACTTCCATGTCCAACAGAACTTGTTTTCTCACCTCTACATGTTGGAAACACTCCTGTGGCTCCAGGCCTGTGGAACCATCTGAAACCCTGTTGCCCTGATGGCCTACAAGCCTGTTTTACACACCAGACAAGTCAACAGTTCTCTTCTATCAGGGGACTCCCCACAGGCCTACTTACGTTCATAGCATACGTTATTAAGCCTCTTCTGAAAAAACATTAGGAAGGTTTGTGTTGCACCAAGCATTAGCAAACACCACTCTTGCAGCCAAAGACATTGTAATAATTGCAGTGTGTGGTCGGTGGGTGGTTCCAGTAGCCTCACCTGGCTCCAGTCAGGCTGATTAGACGCAGGCTGGGTGAGGCTGCACACCTGTGGGCCATTGGCCAATCAAGTCACACGGGTTAAACCAGCCGGCACACACACGGGGGAGTGCTGATACTGAACTGCTTTATCGTACATATCTGTGTCCTGTGACTCCAGAAAAGCCTATTTAGTGGCATGTAGTCGAGGAGTATTGCTACAATAATAAACTAACATGGACACGTGTCAAACCCATGAGTCATGGATGTAAATCCACTGTCTGGATTCTCTGGATGTTTACCAATGAGCACACGATGAGCAGGACTGAACTGATGTTGTTGTGTTACACAGAGGGACGTGAATCACAATACGATATGATAATGTAACCCTAACCCTATACCATATGTGTTGCGATTCTGTAAACATATGTACATTTTATTATATTTTATATTATATTTTGTAAATTTTGTTTAAAAATGTATATGAAAGTGGACATAGTTGATGCTAATCAACTATAGGGGAATACATTATAGCACCCTCTGTAGGACCATTGGTGTAGTTCCACTAAGACCACTTAATACAAAGAAATGTTTCAGAAGCAGAGGATCCTGATACTCCCATGCATCGTTCTCCCCCACACCTGGTTACAGCTGCCTAGAGACCACACCTGGTTACAGCTGCCTAGAGACCACACCTGGTTACAGCTGCCTAGAGACCACACCTGGTTACAGCTGCCTAGAGACCACACCTGGTTACAGCTGCCTAGAGACCACACCTGGTTACAGCTGCCTAGAGACCACACCTGGTTACAGCTGCCTAGAGACCACACCTGGTTACAGCTGCCTAGAGACCACACCTGGTTACAGCTGCCTAGAGACCACACCTGGTTACAGCTGCCTAGAGACCACACCTGGTTACAGCTGCCTAGAGACCACACCTGGTTACAGCTGCCTAGAGACCACACCTTACTTTGAATCTATCATTGACTACAAAAAAGTCTGAAATCTTCATCTTCATCTTAATGTTGGACTCCTAAACTTGAATATCCACATGAAGTCACTGTGTTGTGTTTTCCAGAAGGTTCCATGTCGTCTGTAGCTGACCCCACTGCAATGCATCCTG
>OMNS01031413.1:4574-14934 GCA_900303225.1 Laemonema laureysi | reverse complement strand
GGGGGGGTATATAATATATATCAATAGTACATTGAAAGAAGTATATAGTATATCAATAGTATATTGAAATAAGTATATAGTATACTATATACTTATTTCAATATACTATTGAAATTGAAAATATGGTTTTTGAATAATACTGTTATGATCATAGTAATCATGTGTAAAAAGCATCTGTACACTCTCCTCCACATTTCAACATGTGTCTGAGGATGTATCGTGTGTGCTGTGAAGGTGCTGCTCGTCAGCGCCTGCAGCAGTTTCTGGGACTGTGGTTCCGTGGCGCTGGATGACATCACTCTGAGCCTGGGAGACTGTGAGCTGAAGGCAGGTGAGAGGAAGTATCCGTGACCCGTTCACCTCCATGATTCAACCCAGCGAATCCTTTGACTTGTCTTTTGTCTCCATCTGTTTGCTCAAACAATGAAATGTAATGTTGGAGGGGGGGGGGAGGATCTGCACTTGAGTGTTAACCTTGTTCCCGGGCGTCCTCTTCTCACGGCGCAACGTCTGGAACGACGTGCTCCAAATGTGCGTTCTTGGCGCGCGAGAGAGAAGGCGGGACCTCCCAGCATGCTTCAGAGGGACCGATATCCATTTCAGTTACATAGGTTTAACATGACAGAGGGAGGGACCATTACGTGTTTCGGATATTGCTTTGTCAAATTCTTTGTAAAAAAAACAACAACATTTATTCTCCTTGTCTTTGTTGTCGTTCTTCTTGTCATGTTGTTATTCTCTCTCGCTCTGTGGACTTGGATGTGGATTACCTGGTGTACACTGCTCACAGGAAGTCAGAGAACGGGACATCGCGTTTCGGTAGACCGGGAAAAGTGATAAAACTCCTGACCTTCTCTCAGCTTAACTGGAGTGAGAGTTTTGCATATCCGTCTTCTGGACAGCTGCCTGGCATGGTTCATCCATGATCCTCTGTGACTCACGGAATATCAATAACAGATTAGCGTGCAAAGCTAGGGGGACAACATCTCATCAAAATCACCCCACCCAATTTTACCTCTATTCAAGCCATTAAAAAAACAAAACTTTAATGACAAAAGAAAAACATACCGATGCAGCGATGAGCCTGTTACTCTTACCTCTTGGGCCACTAGCGCCCCACTGGTGTTTTCGCATTTGATTCTGGTCCGTGTTTTCACAGGCAGTCATACAAAAGCTACATGCACAGTTTACGGGTAACTCAACTCCCTCAACCCCCATGTGCTCTTCATTGCGGTTCCCCTCGCTCATAGGGCTGTCCTTGTCCGTTCCCGGCCACTGTGACTTCGAGGCAGGCTTGTGCGGTTACACTCAGGACAAACGGGGAGATGCTGGCGACTGGATGTGGAGGAGAGGATCCACCCCCACCTCCTACACCGGCCCCAGAGGAGACCACACCACAGGACTGGGTGAATTCCTCCCCCACACCCACACCCTCATTTTCTTTTTTCAATAATAACTTAAAACACTATTTCACCCACTTCGCAACTTTGGCTAAAAATCCAAATCAATAGGACAGTATATGTTTATGAATGACTGCTGTATATGGGCCAGGGACAGTATAGTAAATGTTTGTATTTATGAATGAATGCTGTCTATGGGCCACATGCTGTATGTTACTACGACTACAGGCTACTACGTGCACATGGAAGCCTCACCCATGCTGCCGGGCCAGGGTGTGCGGCTGCGCTCGCGGGCCCTGAGGGGCTCCCGCTCCCCCCAATGTCTGCACTTCTTCTACCACATGTACGGCTCGGGGGTCGGGGAGCTCCGTGTGCACCTGGCCCAGGATGGGGAGGACGTGTTGCTATGGCAACGCAGAGGGGAGCAGAGTGTGGCCTGGCTGCGCGCCGCTGTGGAGTACCGCTCCAACTTCCAGCATCAGGTAGAATATGTAGTATTGTATATATATGATATGATAGATCATATTATATTGTGGAGGGTAAATGTGGTTGGTGGCTGGTTTAAGCAGCCTGTGCAGCCTCACCCAGGCCCAGAGTCTAATCAGCCTGACTCAGGGCCTGCGCGTGGCTGCACACTTGTGGTGCATGAGAATATTGAGCCACACAGGTTAAACCAATCACCCCCACACACACTCAGAAAGAGCTCCGACATGTCAGTATCTACAACCTGCTCTGGCTGTAGCATGTTGCCAACAGACTTGTTGTCTCCCTGTGTGCTGTGCATCAGAGGAGTCCAGCAAAGCCACTTAGGTGGCGTTTGGCAGGAGCTACTGCTACACTCCACCCAAGTGGCTTTCCATTTCTTGGAAATGTTACAGCCAGAGAGCAGGTGGTGAATGCTGACTTGCTGTCCTTGAGTGTGTGTGGCAGTGGCTGGTTTATCCTGTGTGCCTTGATTGGCTCAATGCACCACAGGTGTGCAGCCTCACCCAGGCCCCAGAGTCCAATCAGCCTGATTGGGGCTCAGGTGAGGCTCCTTCAACCAGCCACCAACCATACACACACTCCACACATATATAAACTACATCATCAAAATACAGCTGTGACTTATATATAGAGAGAGATGCATTACACATTATGGAAACCAAACGAAGCTACTTGTATACTATTTATAGTTTACACTATATACATTTACCATGATGAGATTATTAGCTATTAATGTGATAAGATGTAGTTTGGGTGTGCAGTACAGTAGTAGAAATGAAAAAGAGAAAACTACAACCTATGCATGACCTTATATGGTCTTACTAATGTGTAACCACCAACTCATTATTCACACGTCTCTACCTTCAAATGTTCCATTGTCTTCCTGTATGTATCTGACCCACTATGTCCCTCTAATGCAGTGGTTCTCAAATGTACGCGTCTTATAATAATGTATTTTCTTCAGAAATCTTTATTTATTTTATTTTATCTTTATTATTCTATTTTTGGTTTAGTTTGTTTTTATTTGATTGTTATTATTATTATTAGAAGAAAGGGAGGATTGTATTGATGAACAACATGGGGAAAATGGTCATCACTTTTTTTACATAAAAGATATCCACAGGTAGGTCACGGCATGAACAGGTTTGGGACCCCCTGCTTTAATGCACTGGAACATACTGTGGATTCTGTCCTCCTCGCTCAGAGGACTGGGGTCACTTCATTTCAGTTTCATTACACCATGCTGCGTCTCATGAAAACAACCATGGGTCACTGGGTCCAAAGTTTGATTCAACACACATGGTGTAGTGTGAGCCTATAGGGAGGGTCTGTGCAGACCACAGATTGTAAACATGCCTTTATTGACTCCATCCCACTGTGCTAGATTGTGTTCGAAGCTATCCGAGGTTCCTCGGTAAGGAGTGACATCGCCATCGACGACATCGTCTTTGAGAATGGACCCTGCAGAGGTGACTCGTAATGAAGAACTACACTGTTGAGATTAATCACATCGTCATGCGAATCAGTCCTATATATGTAGGCCTATATGAAATATACAATTATGTCATCATTAGTATCATTTTCATAATCATGTTTTGTTTCCTCCTGTAAAGAAACAGAGATCCACGCTACAAACGGAACCTCCACCTCAAACGAGATCGAGTAGAAAGGACAGAGTGGAAGAGGGAAGGGAAGATGTGGAAATCTACGGATGCACATTACGGACAAATCAGTTTTCTTGCTGCTGACTCTTTTTGGTGCCGACTAATGTTGTAAATGTTGTTCATGTAAAGCTGAACACATGAAGCCAAAGCCTTCTTATAAGCGTGTTGGGCACCGTTGTGTGGACAAACAACTCCTTTTCGCCGGGCAGATTTAGCTGTTTAGTGCGCAAACTTTGTATTTTTATTTTTAAAAATCTATATATTTTTTTTAGTCATAGTCGGCATTCTCCTCTGCATTTGTAACCAGTGAGGCCGAGGGTGTGTTTAACTGTGTGTTTAAAGATGCATTAGATTAATGCTCCTTGCTCAAATAAACATGATTGTTACTCAACACCAATGTCAAATGGTTTGTAACTCAATCGTTCAGCTCTTAAACCTCTCTCAAAAATAAAAAAGTGTAAAGGCAGAATTTAGATGTGTTTTGTAACAGCGGCAAGTGAAATAACTGAGCTTGGCCTACCGAGTTCTCAATGCTTGGAACAAACCCAACATCTGTTTTCCATGAGCGCTCCTATGAGCCATCAATAATACGTGCCATCCAGAAGCCTGCTAATCCACTAAGCAGAGACACAAAGTTCAAAGACTGAAACTGTACTATTGATCTCAATGGAGTTCCCTAAACCTTTTGGTCCAATCCGTCATTGTTCGTGCTGAATCTAATTTTCTCGATTTTCGTTTAAATGACTTACAATAAGCAATAACAAATAATAATAAACACAGATTTATACAAGGATTATACAAGACAACTGCACCAGCGCATATATTGTACTGAATAGACTGCAATGTGGAGAAAGCCATGCTCCTCTATATTTTACCAATAGCCATTATCTTGACAGGCTATTATCTCCACAGGCAAACTGACTCACAGAATACAGCCAGTGACAGTGTCGCAGTGTGATGATGGTCAACTCATACACAACAGAAACCCAGCTCTGTTCTTTCAAAAGCTTGCTAGCGAAATTCAGAGTTCAAAGTGTAAAAAAAGACGGTTCAAAGGTTAAAATCAATATACTCAGTTTATTTTACATGAAAACACAGACATATAAATGGAATTGAGCAAACAAAAAAGAATAATTAAGATAAACAAAGCAACGCTTTCATTTGGTCCCCGGCATCACCTCTGCTACATGATACAAGTCCCGTCTTTGAGGCATTTAACGGTCTCCATTTGCTGCGTCATGGCCAGCACCTCATGGAACCCTGTGCTCAGGCCAGACATGTGCTGAAAGTAGGCCTCCTTCTCCACCTGCACCGACAGGTTGTTCACTCCCGCGTCCTTCAACACACTCGTCACCTGGGGAACGACGCAAACACCCAGTCATAGACCTGCGGACACTCGTAGCTCCACAGCTGGTTCAAAAAACAGCATTACGTGGCCGTGTCTTGATTTGCGAGACCTATAACCTTGATATATATATATATTGAGGAAGCTTCCTGATTAGGTACCTACTTTGTGAAAATGCTTCACGAAGCGAGACAGGTAGCGTCATGTTGGGCGTACGTCTTTTACTATGGGGAGTCGCTATGCTAGCTGTTCGCCAATTAATTTTTTTCCGAACAGGGCGGCCATCATAACAGAGGGAAGGATGATATTGGTAACGTTGGTAACAGTGTTTAAGTGAAGCCAGGAGAGACAGTTACGTTTCAGACCGGTGCGGTCCTTTAAAGGCGTTGGCTCTAGCTAGTGAAGTGCATTGAAAGCGTCTGTACCTGCTGTATGATCCTCTGCTCCACCACCTCTGCCATGACCTGGATGTGGATGGTTCCTGCTACTATGCTGGCCGAGTGCCTCC
Source organism: Laemonema laureysi (assembly GCA_900303225.1). Taxonomy (NCBI): domain Eukaryota; kingdom Metazoa; phylum Chordata; class Actinopteri; order Gadiformes; family Moridae; genus Laemonema; species Laemonema laureysi. The sequence goes on along the minus strand of OMNS01031413.1, from coordinate 9,531 downwards.
AGAAGTGTGCGTCTCTGTAGGACAGAACTCCATCCATCTTCTCCACCTACGATCATGATGGAGTCAGTCAACGAATGGGCAGCAGGAATTCAGTGGGATGACGGGGGACGGGGGGGGCTTCATTAACAAAATATCTACTTGCTAATGGAATTCAATACGTTCAGATTTAGTCTTCGGGGAATAACCCACTCATATCCATTAGTAGATTACATCTGCCTTATTGAACTGCATAGCCTGACATCTGGTTCTGGATCTGGCTCCTTAAAATGTGGCTACCTAAAGTACTAAAGTGCATTGTAAAAAAACATGGTGCATCTATTCCAAACAGTTCCAGCCCCGATAAGGAGGACGCATACGGACCTTCTCCAGGGCCGCATTGAGGTCCTTCTCGTGCTCGGGAGGCGCGCGCAGCACCAGCACCTCACACGCGTCCTTTATCAGCGGGATCACGCTGAGGAAGATGAGCACGGCGATGAAGAGTGAGCAGATGGGGTCGGCGATCAGCCAGCCAAACTGGCGGATGAGGATGGTGGAGATGATGACGCCCACGCTGCCCAGTGTGTCGGCCAGCACGTGCAGGAACACACCTGGAGGGGGAACGTTGTACGTTGTAAGCTTCAGGTAAGGGGGGATGTGGTAGAGAAAGAGCAACTTCTTCAATGGTCGTCTATGTGTAACGCCCATGGAGTGATTGATTGTTAATTGTTAACTAGCTTGATTGTGTTAACTAGCTTGATTGTAAAATGTTAACTAGTTTGTTGTTAATTATGAACTGGTTCATTTATTTACAACCCTAACCCTAACCCTATTAATCAACCATTGCCTTTAAAATGTGTTGTATTCTTTGTAATACTAACACTTCAACACTTCAAAATTCAAAATAAGAAATTATCATTCGTTTCTCCAGTCCTGTGTTTTGCCTTCGCCTTGCCAATGGCAACAATGTCCACAAAGCACTTCCATACACCATGAAATGAAAACAAGACTTTGTCCTTTTCACCTTGTCACTTCGTGTCCACAGTCATTACTAATCAACGCGACTTCCTCGACAGCCGAGCTAAAGTCTGACATCATCATTTTGACTGCTTCGAGTTCTCCTCCCATCATATAACTATCACACAGCTGGATAGCATATTAAGTCACTTTAGCACCATGCAAGCAAATACTGAAGGATTATCACAATTATTATCACATTCTGTCTGTTTTCTCTGGGACTAAAATGTTATAATAGAGAAGTAAAATACAGTCTTGAGGCCATTTCACATCGATATCCACCAAATCCTCGGCAGAGGGAATGTTGCCAACTTTCAGGAACGTTCTCTCCCAGCATGCTGACGGTGTTCATGATCCCCCAATAGGCTGAAATGATTCCTGGAAGTTCTCAGGTGTGCTTGTGCTTGTGCTTGTGCTTGTGCGTGTGCGTGTGCGTGTGCGTGTCCTACGTGCTTCAGCAGATCGAACCGACCAATCACCTCTCATGTTGGCGTTCATCCCTCCGCCCCCGCCACCGTGGGCATGCCCGTGACCCCCGTGGGCGTGCCCGTGACCCCCGTGGGCGTGCCCGTGGCCCCCGCCGTGGGCGTGCCCGTGGCCCCCGCCGTGGGCGTGCTCGCTGTGGCTGTGGCCGTGGTGGGAGTGGCCGCCATGGTCGCTGGACGGACAGCTCTTGCCGCCATGCGAGTGGGCGTGGCTAAAGGCACAGATGCCAACCAGGTTGACGAGCAGGCCTCCCACTGACACTGGCTGTTGGGGGAGGCGAAATGAAAGAATGAAATTTCTATTCTCATTCATTTCTATAGTTATCATTCAAATGTAGGCCTACAACACATCAACGTAATCGGAGCTGGGAGCAGCAGCTTAAGTCGGTTCCCGTTAGTTTTTGCTCAAGGCCAAAATGCACAATAGTCTTTGACTAATATTGTGCTTGGTTTCCAGTTCTGAGTGCAGACAAAAAAAACAAAACTGAATCACAACGTAACACAGGAGAATAATATCTAATTTTGGGTGAATGAAGATGAAGATGACTTCGGGTTCATAATTTGCGATTTGACCGACTGCAGATTTTTAAAAATGTAAATAAAATATATGACTGACTTACAAGGTAGACCCACTGTCCAATGCAGATATTTTTTTTTAATTGAATGTACACGGCCCTTCATCCCGTGTATGTTTCCTGTTAACTAAAAACATACGAGTGCTCACCGTGAGCATGTCGGTGTTGATGTTGGGTGGATCAAAGAGCCGCGTGACCGACTCCACGAACACGAAGAAGGCGATCACCATCAGGAACAGTCCGTTGATGAAGCCTGAGAGGATCTCCACCCGGCCGTAGCTGCAAGCGAAGGGCGGGTTAGTTCGGCTTCATGGCAACCAAGGTGGACGCGGGTATCTCTCGTAATCTGGATTTCTAAACAGAGAGTTTGTTTTTCCCCCTCTGAACACGTGGATTGTACAAGAGATGGAGATGGACCGCTGTCCAAACCACCTGAAGTAATCATGGAATCATCATCAGTAATCATCTGGTAATCATGAAGATAATGGAGTTTTCTTTATCCTTTGGGGGGGCTAGGGTTAGTGGGGTGTCATAAATATATGGCCTGTGAAGCCCTTTGAGATTGTAACTGTGATTAAGGGCTATACGGAGAACAGCTGAATTGACACCGGTCGTCAACCAATAAAAAGCAAGGAGGCATCACATGTAAACACATACGTCATCATACACCGCCTACTTTATTTTTATACGATTCTACCATTCTGAGGCCTTGCCGTTTCCGTATTGTGCATCGAACACAACAGCGTCCAAAGCGATGTACGCTGGTACACCTCGGTTGCTACGTCTCCTGCGAGCTCATTCTCACAATCCATTTTTTCTTCCTTCGGTTAGAATCTCAATGGTTAGCTCCATCTCCATATTATGAATTTTGAGACATCCCGTTTGACGGTTTTATTTCATTAAAGAGTTATTAAGGATTTATTAGGATACGTTTTGGCCATAGACTACTGCGGGACAGCCATTCCAATTCCCGCCCTCAACGTGCCAAATATGGTCGTTTCCTGCTGCTGGTTGCAAAAAAAACCGTACACACACACACACACACGAACCCGTAGGAGAATATCCTGGTGGCCTTCCAGCGGGTCATGAGGGCAGCGAACAGACCCAGCACCAGGGCAGAGCAGTCGAACAGCATGTGGAATCCGTCCGATATGAGGCCCAGGCTGTTGGTCCACACGCCATAGAAGAGCTCCACGAACGTGAATGCCTGCGACATGGAACGCAAACAAAAAGCCTCGGATCGTTATTGTCTCGCAGAAAGGGGGGGTTAGAACTGGGATAATCACTCAAAGACAAACAGATGGACCAGATCATGGAAACACTAGAGAGACAGGATTTGTTTTTTCACAGCCTAATTTTTAAGAAACAAACTAAAGATCACTAAATCCGCAAAACGCTGGGAAAACCCAGATTTCCACCTGGCCCGTCTGCTTTTGTTACTATGATACTAAGATACAGTGGTGGTTATTTTTCTATGTTCTATGATCATCTTCTCTACTAATTAATAGTCAATGCAAGTCAATACAAAAGGGAAAATGTAATCACTTTAGCAATAATCAACCTGAACAGTACAACAAACATTTCCACTGTGATTTGATTTGATTTGACAATTTCACATTTCTTGCCTTTCCCCCCCCCCCACCACAGTTCTGTCCTTTAGATAGTAATTCAAGTCAGGTTTGTGAAATCCAGTCCAACATATCATGAACTGATTACTCCATTGCTCAGCGCCTTCATATTCGTCCACCGAGCGCGAGTGGGTCCCTACCAGGTTGAGACAGAGGAAGTAGAAGATCTGCCGGGAGTCGTACTCCTCCAGGATCTGCTTGAGGGACTCCTTGATGAAGCGGGGGAGGCTCTGGGAGGTGTGCTGCAGGGCGTCGCCCATGAAGTTGTACAGTGGGGTTCCCTCGGGGGAGTAGCCCACCAGGGTCCCCTTCTGTCCCTTCCTGGAGGGGGACGACAGGATGCTGGACGCTACAGCACCACAACAAAATGAGAGATCGAGAGATGATCGAGATGTTCGAGTTCCCCCCCCCCTCAAACTGTTTTTGTTTTGTTTTCAAACACGTTAGTATGCCTTCTGTGATCTTAGGTCATCTTGGACCTCGTGGAAGGGTCCCCCAGGTCCACTCTGCCTAGGGCCCTCAGAGTCCCTAGAAACATCGCTCATTTTAAATGAAAGAAAGAAAGAAAGAAAAAAAGAAAGAAAGAAAGAAAGTATCCACGAGACCTGAGGCCTGCCGTTGCTCGGTTGAACGCAGCCTAGCGTGTGGCGGCTACATCCTGTACAGATTAGGGACGTGACCATTACGGCGCTTGATAGTCGGCAACAGAAAGACTTTAAAACTGGTTTATTTTTTTGAGATCACAGAAGTGTGCCACGCACCATTTCCTTGATGGAAATCCGCCTAGAACGGGACTCTGCTTTCATTAACATGATTAACCACTCGCCCACGGTAATCAGTAGTGGATCGATCAAATAAAGCTGAAGAACTGAAGATTGTTTAGTTGGTTATTTAGATTTAGATTTAGACTTCCAAAGCTAGACAACTCCTAAAAAAATAGGATTGTTGTTGTCCAAATATTAGATTAAACCTGTACTAAGAAAGCAATTAGCGGCCTCTAGTGGCTCGAGTTGTAGCTACAGTTCTAGCTACATAGTTTTTCAGATGACAGTTGATGTCAAGACTCTGCATTATTTACTATGGAAGCCAAGGCAACTGAATTCTGCAAGCATGTTTTCCAGCTAGGTAACACTGGAATGTGATTTACATGACCTTATTAAAACCCCTAAATACTGTCGTCTGGATGGATTAACTCGTGGACGGGGCACATTTTATTCCAGAGAAACGTTCAAGTTACAAGTTTAACCATTTCAGATTGCTGTTATAATACACACGA
>OMNS01031388.1:8542-25188 GCA_900303225.1 Laemonema laureysi | reverse complement strand
CTATTAACAAAAACGAGAAGGCACAGTGAGACAACAGTAGTGACAGTGGCTGCTGGGGGTAACAGGCGTACTGTAAACATTCCTCGAGGCCCGAGTGTGTGAAAAAGAGATTTGCGTGGCGCGGCGCGCACCAGAGTTCCCGACGGACTTCACCGCTTCTGGACGCAGTCGCAGGTGATGAGGCGTCCCATCCTCAGCAGAACGAAGTCGGTTACAAAACAATGGAATCAAACACTGGAGTGACGAAAAAGAACTGGAAAAGCACCGTGTTCCCTGTGAGACGGCACATAGAGGCAGCGCGCTGGACTCAATTGTTTCTGTCTTCTTCTTAACTCGAGGATGAGGAATTTCCTTGTTTTTCTTATCTTTTTTCCTCGTACAGCCTCTGATGGAAACCAGAATCACCCCCAACCCCTCAGTTTGGCCAAACAACACAAGCCGGGATTCGGTCATACGTCATATGTCACCACTGACTGAAGTGCGTTGACTCCTCGTAGGTTTCCCTGGAGAGAGAGAGAGAGAGGGAGAGAGAGAGAGAGAGAGAGAAAGAGCATCCGCCTGTGCGTTGCGGGAGCTTGGCTGGCGGAGGCGAAGCGGTCACCGGTAGCGACAACAGAGAGGCTCCAACCCCCCCGTCACACAAGGGGTGGTGGTCACCTTCCCGCGGGAGCAGCAGCAGCAGCCAGCTAGGCGTTGTCGTACTTCTGCAGGGCTTCCTCCAGCTTGCCCGTGATCTTCTGGAAGAAGCCGATCTGCTCCTGGAGGTACTGCTGCATCTGGGCCTTGAAGTCACGCACGCGGATCTGGTGGAAGTGCTGGATCTCCGCCATGGTGGCGAAGGAGATGATGTTGCAGCGCTCCTTGATGTCTTGTGCCTGCGTGGCCTCCATCTTGGCCTCCTCCACGTGCTTCTGGCTCTCCTTCACCTTCATCAGGGCTCCTGTGAGAGATGTTGGGGAGGGGCAGAGAGGGCAGTGTGGTTTGGTTAGTAGTTATTGTTTAAAAAATCTGTCCATCACAGTATAACACACTAGAGGGGTCTGTACACCCAGCAGCTGTGGTTCATGGTGCGAAGCAGTGCTCGGATCAAATCAGGACTCCACTAAAACCACGCTGTCCAGTGTCTGTACGTCTGTGTGAACCAAAGCTACAACTGTGAGAAAATGCCTGTGGGAAGAAAACTATAAATACCAGACTTGGAGGTCATCTCGAAGGCCTTTTCCTAAACATCCATGTTAGGGCATTTCTTGATTAGCCTCCAAAGTGTTTATTTGAATAAGAACAACGTACAGAGTATGTGAATTTTGTGAATCAGTTTTGTTTGTTTGTGTCACATATGAGGGGGGGAAACCCCCCCCCGGCAACACCCACCACAACACGCCTGACACACTGTTCAAACAACCACGCTGTGAAAGCCATTTATCTGGCGCTTAACTCATCGTTATGATCAGCCAATGGTCCTTCATGGCCACTTGAGGGACATGTTAGTCATACAGTCTGAGCAGGTTCTAGTCTGTGGGTTTCCAGTGACATGCACTGCTTCCACACGTGTGGTTTCCCATGACGCAGACAAAGTGAAACCTGCGACCTGCAAGTAGAACACCGATCGCCATTAGCCATATTTGTTTGTGTGTACACAACGTTATCACTCGACTGAATGGACGTTATCAGTGGTTATCGGCCCGATAAGCTATGGGTCAGTAGGGGCCTACTCTACCTGCCAGTAGGTTCAGGGGGCCCGTTATCATCCGTTTGTATGGTTGATCACGCAAGAGGCAAAAACAAAAGGGCTGATAGTCCTTTTATTCTCCGTAGAAAGCGCGATATTTTAATATAGTTCCATGATAGTTGATAGTTTCGCTGTTACAATGTGTTTTCATGAAATTTCCAGCGACAAATATGCATTCAATTTTTCAAATCACAAGTAATGCAAGTTAAAACCAACTGAATAAAATAAAAAACTATGAAGAAACGCTGTGCCTTCACTCAGCTATTTGAAATTCCTTCATGGAGACGATGCCAAAAAGACCACGATAACAATGAGAGGAGAACGAGACGCAGGCTAACGCCACACTTTGGAAAAAGAAGGAGAGCGTTCGAGGAAGTTCTCTTAAAAATGACTTCTGGGTGAATCCCAGCGGTTTTAAAAGCCATCGATCTGCTTCTGTTTCTCCTCCACTAATCAAAGCTTGCTAATGGACTGGGGGAAGTAATGGCTGCCGTTGAAGGCTAATATGAAGCCTTTTAAACCAGACATGCCACAACTTTTAAAAGCGTGAGCACATCGCGTGAGTGTGGGTTTGCAAGCGAAACACACTATTAATGATTAGTATCACCGGCCATAATAGCACACCATCATAGCGTAGATAGAAGGCAGTCCAGACAGATATTACACAACGCCTGGTTACGTAACAGCGTGCCACTGCTAGAGGATGACCTGACACTCGTCACACTCACATGACTGATGCTGAATGATTATCTGTTGTCCGTGTCCTGCTATGTTGGTTTTTATGCCAAAACAAGGCAAAGCATGTGTTGATGCCGGGTTGATGAGTATTTAGTCTAATAACTGTTAAAAAAATGAAGGTTTCTTGGTTTCTGTATACTTAATGTCGTTCATCGTGATAATAACAAACAACGGATTATCTGACGAGGAGAAACATATTTGAATGGAACAGCGGAGACTAAACAGTTGTTTAGTCTCCCATAAAATTGGATTCCCGAAGGATCCGTTTTGTTTAATTGAATGGCCGGTGCCTTTCTGCTGACTTCATCAGCAGAAAGTCAACATTACAAACGTCACAGTGTTCTTGTTTTACGAGATGTATTTTTAAGAAAGCCATTCTCTCTGCACAGAAATCTATTGTTCACCAAGCTTGTGCGGGCATACATCGTGCTGCTTAGTTTCAACTTCCCCTAGCATCAGCTATGGACCTTGTGCCACATGGTATGCTAAAACTATTTTCCCGAACCCTGAAAGACAAGGAGAAAGTGTATTTACATTTAGTTTACATTGGCGGCTTGGCCTCCGTGCTCTTGGCTAATGGAGTCTCCGTGGAGATAAGGGATCGATAGAGTGATCCCCCCTGGGGGGAGTCTCAAGTTTCCTGGTTGTTACCATTGTGGTCAAATTGACCACAATGGCAGTGTGCTGGCTGCTGGCTGCTCTCTGTGCCGACTGCTGACATGATGCTAAAAATGGCCCTGACAAGTAGCATTCTACTAATAGCACACTCTCACTTCACATTCTTCATACAAGCCAACTTACAATGCTTGATCGGCTATAACACAGCAGCACAGCAGCCAAAACATGACATCTGCAGGTAATTGCTTATAGGCATTTGTAGCATGTCTCAGCCCAATATAAAACTGTTAGCACTGGGTTGTCCCAATTGATACCTAATCCAGTATGCTGGGGTTAAGTGTTGGGTCTTTAGTTACCAGAATCACATCTACAGCTTCTGTGCATAATGTTTATAACATTGCTTTATAAACTTCAATCTGGCGCCTGTATACGACATTTAGATACAATGTGATAATGAATGTGATATTGTCAGGTTCATGGTCCTCATGTAGGTATACTTATGTTCTCCTTGCACTCTGTCCATGTTTATGATGACAAGGATGTGCCCAGCTGGCATCTCTATAGCGGTAGAAACGTGCAAAGAAACAGAGGCTGTCTCTCTCTCGAGGAGGAGGACCATTCAGGAACATGTATTTTTCTATAAAGAGCTGAATATCTATATATCTATACTGCATGTCTTTGCCCTGTCCTCTAATACACACTTTCCTGTCTCTCTTCACTCCCCACCTGTCCATAAAGGGATAAACGCCCATATATATATATATAGCATGTAGGTCTGGCTTGGGTCCTGTGCAGTAGGGCTGAACGAAATTATTTATATTATTTTGACAGATATTGCGATTGTGATATGATGACACTATGAGTGCGAATTATCATTTTTGCATCACAATTTTCATTTTCAGGCCAGGGCATCTAGGCACTAGACGCCCTGGCCAGGCACTACAGCACCTCATTTATAATTTATTTATAATGGTGATTTGAATATCGCACCCGGCCATATTGTAATTTTGATCATTATTTTGATTCATTGTTCAGTCCGAGCGCAGAGGGGGTTCAACAGGGTTCGTGTAACAGCGCGCTTCTACCAGATTTCTTTTTCGGACAATGTGAGCTACCAGCTGCAAGGTATTGTCTTCGGCACAATGACATGTCAGGGAACTATAGGCTGCGGGCGTGTACAGTTTCAGTAAAAGCTGAAGCCCCCCCCCCCTCAGTAATTAGAGGCATCTCCATGTTGCAGCATTAGCAGTTTTTTTAGCATACCGGGGGGCTTTGTAGCGCAAGCTGAAGAATGAACAGCATGAATGTTAACTGTGTGTACGGTCGTTACGTTGAACACTGTATAACCACTACCCCGTTTGATTCACAGATCAGAATGTAGCCTACCTGGAGTTAAACGACCACATTTAGCTAAAAGCTTTGCAGCAATCGTTACAATGATAGTCAATATATTGTGTGTGTTTTTTCTTGCCTTATCAGCATGATTTGGCAGATAGAAACTACCGGTTACAACAATGGACAATGGAAAAAATGAACTGGTTTTACAAGTCTCACATTAACAATTAAATGATAATAAATTATGCTCCATTCTCGTCTCATTCGCTGCCAACTAAGGCTTTTGACTTTACTTGAAACTGTGGGTAATTTTCCACTAGAGAGGGAAAAGGGACAATATTCGCTTAATTCCATGGGGACATTTGAGTGCTACAGTATATAGGCCCAGAGTGGCACAGGGATTTTATGGCAATGACTAACACTGGTAGTATAACATCTGTCTCCCTGTGCTCCAACACGGTTTACATGTTCAATAGAATCAAATAATGCTAATCATGTTGTAATTGGCTGTGTACTACATGTGCAGTCCAAAATTCCCTAACAGCTCATTTAAGTTGTGGGTCTTTTTAAATTGAAAAAAGCCAACTATCAGGCCCTTTAGTCACACCTTTTGGAAACCATTAGCTGTTTTGACTGGTGCAAAAATCTTGAAAATGTCACCTGTCGTGTAAACTTTGTCCATGACGCTTGACAATCAAGTCAGGTAGGGCTGGAGACAGAATATATCGGCTTTTATGAAGAGGATTGGTATGCATTATCATTTTATCTTGCCAGTGTCTGCTAGGTTTTGAATTTGAACTTTAAAAAAAAATATTATTGTTATTCAGCGAGGGCCTTTCTGAATTAAAACATAGAACTATTTGTTCTGCCGTGTAGTAATGTTTGGAATGCAGTCATTAACGAGTCATCAAGCAGACAGCCTGAATGCTGATGAGGCAGTTTGGACTAGCCGTTCCCCTCTCCCCTTGCAAAGCACAGAAGTGTGTTACATTCTTCTGTATTGTAAACAGGGGGATATGAAGCCTATCTTTATGTGGTGGTACAATAGTGTGTGGCCCTCGCGTAAACGTATTCATCTGCGACAGACGAATTTTGTCACACAATGGGAACAACTATGTTCCTTTCTGTGGGCGGCTGGTCCATGTAGACGATTGGTTATGACTTACTGACCTCAATAAATATCGGTACACGACTGATGGCTCAGCAGCCACGGAAAAATCAAACAAAACCCAGCCAAACGAGGCTTCCGTCATGTGACGCAGCCTCTGGGGTGACACTGGACACGGAGTGCGTGGTTCAATTCTCCCAAATGCAAACACTCCGTACGAGGATATTTGTATTGCAAAGTTAAAGGAGCGCCACTGAGGCGTCGGCAGCTGGAAGGTCTGAGAACAACAACACACGAGAGGGCAAACAAATGTTACTGCACAGTCCATGAAGACCTTTTTACATTTAAATCTTTATACTACAGTAGTACACCGTAATTAGCCAACGTGGGACGAAACACGGGCTAGTGGATACTCATATTATTCAGACTGTCTGTAATGACAAGATGACTTCGATGATTATGACAACTTTTTTTCTCAGATTCCTAACCGGGTTAGTTCGTCATTAACAGGGAATATGGAAATGTGTTTCCTGTGACTCAAGGGCAGCTTCTGTTTCCTCTCCCTGTACTTGGTTTCTTGTATTTTGCACTACAGAATCATAATACAACAATATGGTTGGTTGGAAGTTGACTTTGTCACCACAACCTGTTTTGTTCACCCAACATTATATAATGTGTTGCGAGTCCATTTCATGAGGCCATAACACTGACCTATCACAATAGTAATCAAGAGTGTATTGCAGTTGTGACACATTGGACAAATGTTGTGCTTTACCTTTTTGGACGTGGATGATGTCTGGATAGTTTGCCAGGTGACCCTGGTAAAGTGCTAACAAATCCATGATTGGATCAAGATCTTTGCTGGGCTGTTCAGCAAAATAGTCCCCAATGGCCTCAAAGGCATCCCCAGTGATGGAGATGGCTTGGTTAAGTCCAGCAGAGTATGGTTGCTGGTCCATTTCAAAGGCTTGGCCGAGGATCCTAAAGGACTGGCCCACTCTCTGGTACTCCTTCTTAAAACCGCTGATCTGCTTGCGAGCAAACTCGCTGACGGTGGCGTTGAGCTGCATGGATCCGTCGTCCATCCGCTTGGTGAAGGTCTTGAAGCCGTCGATCTTATTCTCCACCTCTTGGAGGTCCAGAGGCGCGGCGGGGGTGCTGATAGTGAGGAAAAAGTTGGCGCCCACCATCTCATCTTTCTCAGCCTTCCTCTTGCCCTGCTTCCAGGCCTTCTCGTCCGTACTATTGCAGGTGAGAAAGTGTTGGAACACGTCGCATTTGGCCAACACAGGGTGACTGGTCATATGGTTCATCCACCATATGAGGCCCTTCCTCCTCTTGGAGATGAAGTCCTCCTCGAAACGTCCGGTGGCCTGCTTCTCGGGAATGTGTGGCACAGAGATGACTGGGAACTTCTCCACCAGACGGGCGTAAAGCCAGTCAAAGTGCTTATACCTTCTATTCACCTGGGTTTGAGTGTGTGTGGGTGTCAGCTTGTAAGATATGTAGCTTTTCATGCCTTTAAACTTTGTCTGCTTAGTGGGGTCATCGATTGTACATGCAAATGGGTACGGGTTCTCCTGCCATTCAGGGCCATACTGACCCATCACTACACAGATCTTATCCCAGTCTTTCACAACGCCCGCCGCTTCTCCCAGCACAAACGCCTCGCCTCCTGACTTTACAAAGGTTGAGAACCTGTTCAAATTCTTACCGACGGTCGCGGAACTTTTTCCGTGATGTGCATGACCACCTTTCGGCGCCGAGGACATTGTCATGCTGTAGTTTAACGGCCCATCAATATCACGATACATTGTCGTCGGTTCATCGGCCACAGTGGAGCTGTCATCCCAGTCATCATACCAATCATCTTCACTGCCTTGGCTGTTTTCGGGATAAACAACCTGCTGTGACTGTTGAGCTGGGGGCGAGAACCCGGGGTAGCCTGGAGATGAAAAGTTCTCAACTTTATTCGGAGGTTGATATGAGGCATCGATGCCTCCGGTGGGTACATTGCCGTACCGAGAGCCCTGGGGAGCATTCCCAGATGTGCTGTTGTTGTTGACGACCGTGGTGGACGCGGTATCGTTCTTCACTATCTCCACGTAGGACGCAGGGAATAATCCCTTATCCCCCTTGCTGTTGGCTCCCTCGAACCAGCCTTCGATGTCCTGTTCGCTATATAGAGTCACAATTTCGTTTTCCCTCACGGATATCTCCCCGGGATTTTCAGAATTAAAGTCGTACAGTGCTCTTGCTTTCAGCGCCATAATTTACCATCAACCTGGATAGTCGCACCGACCAACAGTCCGCCAGTCAGCCCACTAAACTACTGGAACTCGGCGTACAAACGTACACGTATATCCTTTTACCGAAATATTTTCCCAGTTATTGAAATCCACTCCATTTAATATATTACAGGAATCAGCAGAGATGGTTCGCTCTATGCTGCAGAGGTCACACAGCGTATGAGCTGCAACGCTGGGCCAACGCTGTGCTTCGACTACCACACTTTCTGTGAAGCGCTACCTCGTTCCCAGGCGTTCTCGTCTCACGACGGACCGCCTGGAACGGGATACTCTAAATGAGCGTTATAGCCGAGAGAGAGGGCGGGACTTTCAGTTACATGGATTTAGCTGGGTTTCGGATATTGCTTTTTCAAAATGTCCGTCAAAACTCTATATTTATTCTCCTAATCGTTGTTCTTCTTGTCATCTTCTGCTTATTCTCGCTCCGGGAACTGTTAAGTGGCGTACACAGGGCAGGTAATAAAGTACCGGAAATTGCGTTGCTGTAGTCCGGGATAACGTTACAATTTAGCATCCTCTCCCAGTCTACTGAAGCGCTGAAACCAGTGCCAGTAATCACAGAAGGAGGAGCTTGGATGTTGTCATTTAGCAAACCACGATGAAGCAGACGACACGAATATGTGGCTATGAGGAAACTTATGTGCAACGTTTCGCAAAACAGTTTCGCAAATGCCTACCAAACGATTCTTAAAACCATTATGTATTTAATAAACACATTTTAGTCGGGGTGGAATAGCCGTTCATTCTAGATGATGACAATGTGTCATAAAAAATCTGGGAATTTAATCAGTTAAAACCAAATAGCATCTCTCTCTCGCTCTCTCCATATATAGTAGAAGTAGTATGCTGCCATCTTGTGGCTATTAGTTTGTGTTCATAACTGTGTATTTAAATGTAATTTGGTTATAAAACGTGATCCTGATAAACGTACAAATAAATATTAATATATTTAGCTATACACACTTGGAAGTGGTCAGACCATATAATCACAATTAAAAGAAGAACAAAAGGTCATTACAGTCATCAAACCACCAGAGGTCAGGCATCTCAAAAAACACTGGCTCAGTGATTAAGAGCAGGATGCGATAAGTATAGTGTTAAATAATATTACGTGCTTTATTAAATCATAATAACAATAACAATAGTAATACATAATGATGATAATAATAATACATCCTACTACTATTGCTAGGCCTATTACACTCAAACATTTCATGTGTACAGTGAGATTGGATTTATAGTACAGCCCATTTCATAATACGTATATGTGGCCTTCCATCCTATCACTACAGTAGCCAATGTAAGCTGCATCACATCATAGGACACCGCTACAAAAAAGTGGACATCATTAGTATTTATGCTTGTGGCATTAGATATTTTCCACGCTGTTTTAAATCATCGGTGGTCTTCAAAAATACAATATTCGAAATATATATTTTTTTCAATTGCATTTTTCTATACGCTGAAGCAAAATGCACGACCTATGACCTATGTGGCACGCAACGATGCGCGCGGCGTCCCCTTTACAGAATGAAAATAGGGACCATGTGTTTGGTCACATGACCGCGCTTACGTGCTCGTACGTTCCGATTGACGTAGCGTTGTAGTCCTCATAGTTTCCTCAACCAAATAGTCACTGATGTTGTGTGATAAAACTAGAAGTCAGCCGGTGGGCGAGGGGGTCTTTATTCACAACAAAATAAACCAGCCAGGCGCTATTGCTGTTACTAAGCACGTCGTGCGGGTGCCGGGCCACTAACTGGATGCTGTAGTTTAGCGGACGGCGACGGTTTCAGTTTGTAATCTTAACCAAAGGCTGATTTTATTTTTGTTCTGGTTGTCGGAAGGCGGGGAATACAAAGCGTCGTGTGCTTATGGTCTATTAAATCCGCACTCTCCGAAGCAAACTATCGGAATTATTGGAACGCAATCACTAGAGCGGCATCTGGACATAAATACATGGATTATTTGGTAAGTAATGTGCTCGCCTTGCATTGTCGTTGTGTTTTCAAACGGGAGATCTGCTTTGTCGTCATCTGTGTTGCCTGTGGTCCTCCAGCATAACGTCACTCAGGTGTGAATACCTGGCAGGTAAAGAGGCAGCCCTTCGTGTTGTTAGGAAACCTACTCTGTCCTACTGTGACAACATGTGACAATGTCGTCTTACTATCTTTCAGTAGGGACGGTTGGAGCTAGGCCCAAGGTCTTCGTGAACGACTCTCGAGTTCAGCAAATTACTATTATACGTTTTTAAGAGTTGCTGACATATTTGCTGACGTGAGGCGAGTTGCTCCTGCAGCCAGTTGCCCTGTGATGTGTTTTGCTCCATTGGTCTAAGTCCAATGGTTTGGCTCCTTTGAGAAACGATGACACCATTCAGTTGAGTGTGAGGGATGAATTGGCCATCAGTGAAGGGCAATGCCTGTGGCGGGGCAACTTTAATCTTGGCTTTGTTTTTCAGTGGCACTGCCCGGAGACCTATAAGTCAGACCACAGTAACGTAGATACTGGGTTTGAGAGATTACTGTTCTGGGCCATTGTGCATATTCTAGGGATGGGTTCTGCATTAACAGTACAACAATAGAGAGGAAGTTACAGTCATAAGCTTTCCCAGGCAGTTGGTAAAGCGAGGGGAAAATAGATTGTATTGTCAGGAATTTGCCAATCCAAGCTTATCAGCTAGTTTTCAATGTGCATTGTTGAACCTAAGTAAGAACTTTGAACCGCATCTTTATCAGGACATATTCAGTTTCCACATCTGATTGTAATGTATCCTCCAGGAATATGTTGACATGGTTGTTTCACAAGATACACATTTCATTGATGTGTCATAAAAACTAAAAGCCTTTAGTAGTAGTCCTAACAAACGTACACCCAGTGGAACGGCCAGTCCTTCTCTGACGTTGTCCACATTCAAGAACCCACGTTATTCAAAAGACTCATTCCAGTTCTCATTCCAATTGACAACTTTTCAGAGAAATTGTCCAAAAACTGTTCAAGGAATGGGCCTAGGCTATACTTTTTTTGTTGGAAAAGAAACAAAACAAACAAACGCTCACGGTTGACAGATGAAAGCCTTCCCGAGGATCCGGCCCACTGCGGGACCAGAGCACAGCTGTAACTCTCCTGTCAGAGCCCAGCGCTCGCTCTGGTCTCAGGGGTCAGCAGCTTTAGAGCCACTAGGACGACCCTCCTGCAGAGACATGGCCCACATCTCAGGCTCCAAACATGTCCTCCTCTCTCCAAAACCAAATCCCTCATATTTAGAAAAACATAACTTTTAACTGGTATGTAAACCCATGCGCTCAGCCCTGCCTCCTTCTGCTGTGTGTTCCCGGTAACATTACACCAGTTGGAATAAACTTGACTGAAAGCAGCAAGCGACTTGCTTGGTCTGTGCTGTTCACTGTTGTGTTGTGATGCTGGTTTACTGCAGGTTAGACCCGCGCCGGGTTCAGTTTCAGCTGGGAATAGGAGCAGCTGTAGGCCAATCAGTGCAGTGTTAAAAGGGAAAGATGAATGTGCAGTACTGAGATAGGCATTCGGCCCTAGTGCTAGCTGTTGCCATGATGCAGCCTTACTAAATTACAAGGGCAGCGAACCGTTGAGACCACAACCTGAGCCAGAAATCACCAGACACAAACAGACAACATCTAAGCTTGAGAGATCTTCCGACATATCTGCCGAGGGCTGCTTCCGCCAGCGACTTGGTGAGGGCAGGATAGTGTAGTGGTTATGGTGTTCAAGTCCCAGCCAAACGGTCCTGGGTTCGATCCCCAGTGTCCGCAGCGTACCTGTAGACGTATATGAGCGACATGCATGTCCCCAATCTGCTCCGTTAAGGATCATCGTTTCATCATAAGTTGTGTCTGACTAAGTAAATAGTAGCCTGAATGGTAGGTTTCTCCCACAACATCTGCTTTAGCTTTTTTTAGTGTGCTACGATAAAGCTTCCCCTTATCTAATGCAGGAAGATAAACCTGTGCAATGTGGAGTTTTAATCATGATCGCCTCGCCTTGATTCAACGATAACAACCATCCCATGATGAGGACCGACAATATAAGTCACCCGATGAGTCCTCCATAAATGGAGGTGTATGGATTGACCAATGCCTGGGTATACACCCTGTGTCACGGCACGGCAAAGTTACTGGTTATTGGTGTGTTATAGCCCACATCCTTCGCAATGTAGGTCTGATATGTAGGCCCGAGTCCAACCTGTATCACTAAGAGCACCCGAAGCCACAAGTGCTGACATCTTCTGTGTTTTAATGCACTGCACTGCACTAAAACACAGGAAGAATCAAACTGAACCGGAGCAAATGTTCCACTGAACAGAACCCGATGCCAGAGCTAGAGAAGGAAGTCGATGCTAAATACATTCAGGCCGACACTATCGAGTGTTGGTTTCTCCATTCTGGTCTTCTTTCCAGCGCACTATGACTCCCAATACTCCCAATACTCCCCAATGCTCCCAATGCATTTATGACATTACTGCCTTGCCTCTGCCTGTATCTGTCAGTATTTCCTGCCACTTGTTGCACCGTGTGTGTTTGTGTGTGTGTGTGTGTGTGGGTGGACGGAAGGAAGCTTTGTTTAAAATGGGCCTTTGGTCCATAACCCAAAGTTATGTGCACAGAAGTGAACAAATAACTTTTCAGGTTAATAATGACTTGAAATGTGAAAAAGCACACAATGCCTAATATGTAAACTATTTGCAGGCTGTGTACCATCACAGCCAGTTAAGTTGTCGTGCTGTGAAGGCAGGTCTGGTGCTGGCTTCTGCTTCTTTGTTATTCTCTTGTCAATACTGGAAATTAATACACTCTACTCGCTAAGTCATTTACTCTCAAAATACCAGGGTGTGTCTGCTTTTTAGTTTTTAAAAACCGGTCAGTGGTAAATATTCTTTCGGGCCTATTATACATGCACAATCACGTTGGCTTGCTTTCACAGTTTTAGGGTTCGGTAATGGTAATAATATAGATTCCCTCTGAAGATGATATTTATTCATTTATTCATCGACCATCTTCAAGTCAACGATGACGTCTCTCTGTCTGGCTTGACTGCCCACATGTCGCCGAGCTGCCAGTGGATCTGAATATATCATGTATGAAATTAACTTCTGGTGGCTTCGTCTCTTGTCTTTCCTGCCAATGTTGGTGCAGGATCACAGAGCTCTGGCCGACATAAATGTAAAATGGAGAGAGCCTTTGGCCTTTTTGCAGGGATGATGTAGATACCGTGCTGCTGGGGTAGTATACTGGAACTTAACGTCTGTACTCTCACTGACACGGGGGTAAAATGGTGTATAAAATGTTAATGTGATTTTTGATGCTGTAGTAAAAAAAAAGGTGTGTCTAAATCCAGGAAGAAGAGGCACGTAGGCCTCTGGTGGCTAGTAGTAGTTCACAATCACATGTTGTCGACGGGGCAATTTGGAGAATTGCAGCTATGTCTGGCGACGGGTTGGACTGTAAGAAGTGTAACGTTAGGCTACAGGTTAATTATTATGATGTTGATTATTGTGTTTTGTCTCGTCTGTCCCTTTCTTTCAAATAACTGTGTTGAAATGATGCTTCTGTTGAACAGTATCGTGTAGGCTATCACCCATTCCTTAATTGGTGAGCGTTTATTTACTCCTGAATATAATCACCCATGATTGAAACCCAGCAGCATTCATTTTCATCTCTCACCAGTAATCATTTTACCTTTAGAGACGTTCAGTATTTAACTGTTTAGTCTTCGTCTCAGTATTCCAGGGACATGACGAGAAACTCTGCAGAGCATCAATCAGAGCATCAAAAAAGTGCATAAAAGTGACTCAGTTCTGTGCAGGGAGGTGCGTTAGTCAGCGATGGCTGCATGGTAGATCTGGGCCACTCTCCTGTCTGCTGCTCCTCCTCCTGTTATAAGCCTCTCGTCACATTAGAACCAGGGACTATCTGTTGCTCCCTCCTGGGACGCCTGACTTGGTGAAACTTGGGGGGGAATTGCAGTTTGCAGTCGGGCGACTGGTTGGACTTACAGTGTGCCAACAAATCTTTTTGTTTTGTCTGCCCCCACATATTTGTCCACATATTTCACATTTCAGTTATATGTCCATAATGCAGTCATAACAGTCGAGACATATTTGCAATTCCAATTTTAGTTTTTAAGAGTGGAGACATATTTGTAATTCCAGTTGTATTGTTTTAACCAATAAGCTGTCAATAAGCTGAGGCCATGGGAAGGGATTAGACTTGAGCTAATACAAGCCCAAATCACCCATTCCTTTCCTGGCAGGAATCTGGCACCCAACCCCCAGGTTTCAAGCTAGAAGCAGCGCAGCATTTCTAAACGAGTTTCAGGTGTGTTCCTGGTTTCCTAGCCAACTGATTGGTGGCATCGTTGCGTTCTAATGCCTAAGGAGGGGTCCGTCTATGAGGCTGATTATATCTCAGACACATTGCTTGGTTTTGTTAAGCTTTAAAAAAAAAAAAAACGAGAACAGGCAAGTTCACTTGGCCTCAGTCATACAGATTGAAACGTTGTGAAATCCATACGGCTGTCGCCTGTGGCAACTAGGTGGTTAAATTTGACCGTATCGCCCGTAGCAGCGAGGGTGAGCCTTTCCCTTCATCTGATACTCTCTCTATTACATAAGAGTTGCGGGACAGGCCCACGAAAGCAGGATTTGCGTCATAATCAGGGTTTGCGATCAGGAAGTCGGGCAGAGGTGGCCAGGGTACACATCTGCCTTACTTGACAAAACAAGTCCGTTGTCAGCCGTGCCGGCTGTGTGCGCTCTGTGGGAGATTCATGTTGTGCAGCCGGCAAAGCCACCAGATGCCATCGAAGATGAGTTCTGGTTTTGAGCTAATGCGTCGGGATAACTTTTCTCGTATGCCAGGAGTAATTGGGCCCGCGTGGATGACAAACGGGATTCAACTCGACTGACACGCACATGTTGCATTTAGGACCATTCTGTACACGTTTTCAACCGTTTCTCTGTTGGTCTCAAACTCGCACTCGTCGAAACAGTGCATCAACACATTTCGGTACAGTGGCTTTATTTTTTTGGAAGAATCGACGACCGATCTTTCTGTGTGACGGACGCAGAGTGAGGTGTGGTTTGGAATGGCGGGGAGTGTTATTTACTGTGTTTGGATAGATGGGTTAGGTGGACATTACTGCCTGTTGTTGGACGGAGGCCCTGTCTGGCACCCTGAGGGTGTGGTACAGAGTTCACCAGAAAGCACAACAATGTGCTAACGGCCTTCTTCTCACGGTTTCTCTCAGTTTGGATACTTCTGTTGGTGCACTTCTGTGTGATACACTGTGTACACTGTGTACTGCGTGACAGGGTTTCCACAGGGTAGCGTTGTCTCAAATTGCAACCCGGGCGCTCATTGGCTGCAACATCTGACCGTGATTGTCTTGTTTGTTCACTGATTTCAATTCACTCGTATTAAAGGTGTGTGCGGTTACTTTTCCTTGTGTGTGTGTGTGTGTGTGTCCCCTGTTTCACATGAGGTGGAATCTGGTGGCCCCTCCCCTTCTGCTACGTAGCCAAGATGGCGGTCATCGAGGGTGAGAAGTGTGCAGCGCTCCACACTTAACTTTTTGACCGTTATGAGTGCAGGGTCCGGGTTCTTGTAGTGCGCTGCATTTGACCATAGTTGTCAGTGTAAACACGCGTATGCACTCAAAATAGCAAGTGTAGGGTTACAGCAATACGCAAAGCGAGACATGGAGCATAGGAGTGGGCACTCTGCCCTTCAAATATTGATGTATTTGGGTAATCACTATGTTCTTCACAAATATTAAATAAATAAAGAAGGGCCCACATAATGAATTCATATATAATTCCTAAATTAAACAAAACCAATGAATACATAGTAGCTGTTTATTTGTGAATGAACCTCCTCTTGTTCATCTGAATCAACTTGTGGTTGGCCAATGCGTTCTGAAGTGGGACTTCTTGTCATCCAACATACACAGGATCAAGGAAAAAAGTGTATTATTAGGCTACATGTTAATTATTATGTTTTGTCTCTGTCCCTTTCTTTTAAGTGTGTTGAAATTATACTTCTAGTGAACAGTATCACCTATCACCCATTCCTTAATGGGTGAGCGTTTATTTAATCCTGGATATAGTCACCTGTGATTGAAACCCAGCAGTATTCATTTTCATCTTTTACACCAGTAATCATTTTCCCTTCAGAGACATTCAATATTTAACAATTTAGTCTTCGTCTCAGTATTCCAGCAGCATAACGAGAAATTCAGCAGAGCGTCAATTCCCCCCCCCCCCCAAAAAAGTGACTTGTATCCTCACTTAACTGTGAAACCTGCAAGCATCTTTAGTTACTCGAGGGTAAATCTGTGTTTTCCCATATTACCAACATCCTCAAAATTAATGATCACAACCGCTAAATGAAATGCACTCTGGGGCCGTTTGGGTTGCCATGGTAATGTCTCATTCCGGTTGTAGCGATGCACGTTTGCCGCTTAAAAGGGAAACTTCATCTCTGTTTACCCGCATTAAGGGATACAGCGTGAAAAAACGCCTGCGGGACGTTTGATGCGGCCGCTCTCTGGGGGCGCAGCTCGGCGCCAATGCGGAAGTCATCGGATGATAATGTGTCCTCCGGTGGACGGGAGCAAAGGAGAACAGCTGGCTGGAAAAGCAGCGATGTTCCCCCTTTGACACAAGCATCCGAGGCGTCAGGGCTCGGCTCTGTTTGGTTGGTTGGTTCCGGAAGGGAAGAATTACTTTTTTCTGAGCGTGAACCCTGACCCCCCCCCCCCCCCCCCCCCCCCGGGC
>OMNS01031358.1:8150-32516 GCA_900303225.1 Laemonema laureysi | reverse complement strand
CCGATCCGTGCTTATATATATATATATATATATATATATATATATATATATATATATATATATATATATATATATAATTTTTTTTTTTTTTGCAGGACTGACTTGTTGAGTTGAAATTCTTTCTATGTACACATTGCCATACAGCGACATCTGTTGTCAAGCTAACTTCGACACAATATCACGTTAAAAAAAGGCAGCGAAAAATAATGATTCGTTATGGCAGTGTATGGCGATGTTACTTTAAGAAATTCAAATGATCCCATTTTGGAGGTATAATAGATAACATAAACTTAGTAAATTAAGGTATATACATGTAATGGTATTTATTGAATTAGTATACTTTATTATTGTGTTTTATTTAAGTAGGCCTATATGAAGTACATTATTTGACTTTTTAGTTGACAATGCACTACCAAGTGATACCAGTAGGAGGCAGTGGAGATAACACTTCATCTAATATAATGTTCACTGCACCTCATGTTCCTGCAATACACTGCTTTTCAATATAACGCTACTGTTGGGTCGTCAGAAACGATCCTCTCACAAATGTAATTAACAAAAAAACGAACTGGGCATTTACTTAGTTGTTTTTTTTTATACATATGGCTTTGCATTTCTTTAATTACAAAGAGGTTTTACAAAAGGTTCTGAAAGACTTTTGAAGGAACCACAGGCAGACAGACATGGAGAAAATGACGAAGCCTTGGGAGAACATCTATGATCAGAAGCACTTGGCGTTGCCACAACGTTTACACGCAGCAAAACGCCAAGGATAGAAAACAAGTTCTCTCAACACGCACAGCGGCACCACATTAAGACGAGGGACACACTGGATGGACTCAACACCGTTACATATGGAGACGCAGAAGACAGGTCATACGTGATGCTCCTCAACACTCCATGGATCACTTTGTTTTTTAAGCTGTACATTTCTGCCCCAAAACCCACGTGTAAGCGTTGTGTGTGTGTGTGTGTGTGTGTGTGTGTGTGTGTGTGTGTATAACCGTTGGTGGAGTCAAAGACACTGTTGGCTCCACCTGAAGGGAGCTTTCAGAGGAAAGTGGTCACTGAACCAGTCTGGCTCAGGGAAACAATACAAAATAAACATGCCTGCAAAGCAAAAGGCAAGAAGACCACCATGTGGTCGTCCACGCATGTCGCCAACCGCTGCTTTTCTCTCTTCATTTCCTTCCTACAGTTAGGTTTGAGGCCGTTATCTAAACATGATTATTATTATTAAACATGATCAGTATTTTCTACATTTGTTATAATTACAGTACGACTCCTTCATCATTCAAACTTTTTTTGATTCAACGGAATTAGAAGACTCTAGAATCTGAGCGCATCGAATCAAGATTAACTCAGCGTAACGTTAGCCTGCTGCCACGCGCCGGTTTAGTTCTAGGCTCCAAACCAACCACAGCACCTCGTCGGTGAGGGTTGGAGTACACAGATCTTGTTTTGTTTCTGAGAAAAGTCCATCATGTTGAGTTTTAGTTCAAAGTTCTGCTCATAAAAAGGTGGGATTTTTTTTGCATAAACAGAATACAGGGACTTCTCCTCCCACCAAGACTGTGGTGAGGACTGGTTCTCATGTCTCTCGTCTCGCCTTCTTCTTCTTCACCGGCTTCGCAGCCTGGCTCTCCTCAAGGTTCTCTGTGGAGCAAGAGAAGCAGAATATCAGACATCTCCGTCATTCTTTAAAAAGGTGCGATAGGCAAGATTTAAGAGCTACAATTTGAGTCATTTGTTCCAAATGCCACAGGCATCCGTCAGCCATTAGTGAGTGAAATGCGCTGTGAAATATTGGTTCTGGTCGACTACACCTGCATCTGGATGAGACCATTTCGATTTCAGACCGCTCTTGGCTCATTCCTGACCAATCAGGGCATCTCTTCCCTGATTGGTCAGGGGAATCCATCTTGCCCGTTAATCAACGGTGCGTGAACGAAAACACTTCCCAAAGGCGGAGAAACGTATGGAGGGAGAAGCACCTTCAACGAGACCTGACCCAATCCATTAACTGGTATTTGGAGTCATTGGCTGAACGGTAACCCATAGAAACTCAAAGCACATGAAGAAGTGATGACGTCTTACTTTGCTGAGCGGGAGCAGGGAGGTTGACCTGCTTGGGCTCTGCCTCACATGGCTTCTGTGGCACTGGTGTGACAGGAGGCTTCTGGGACACGCTCTCCTTCATTGGTCGCTCCACTCGGGCCTGTGTGTCAACACCACACATCAACAACACCTTCTCCATGCAATAATCACCTCTACACCAACAAACCTTGGTACTGTTTTTAGTAGCGGCTACTAGCACTGGAAATTACGTGGTTACTAGCACAGGAAAGTTATGTGGTTACTAGCACAGGAAATGATGTGATTACTAGCACAGGAAATGATGTGGTTACTAGCACAGGAAATTATGTGTGAGCCCCACCTCCGGAGCAGCAGCCATCTTCATGGGCAGGACAGCAGGGACCTTCTCCTGGGCGGGCGGCTGCTTCTTCACTGGGGCCTCGGGGATCGCCTCCTTCTCCGGCTCCTCGGAGTCCTACAGGAAGACAAGCGACAGACGAGCCGCGGTAAGACAACTGAAATAGTAAGAGGACGTTTGAACAAGTTTGAGTTAACCTATGAAGCACACGACATGCAGACCAACTGGACACGCGTGTACATTTGGGTCCTTTTAAAACCATAACTGCAGCACCCATGAATGGAACTGTTTTAAGTGTGCTTGGCTGTGTTCTCTCGTTACCTGGCTTCCCTGGCCCCCCTCCTCGGCCACCCTCCTCTTCTTCTTCTTCCTCCTCTTGGTTTTCCCGGCCGCGTCTCCAGCGTCCGCCTTGTCCTTATCGTCGTCCTCGTCGTCCTTGGAGAAGAACAAGGGAAGGTTAGCACGCGTTACGCCCAGTGATGGTCGGGAAATTCAAATGAATGTAAAATAAGCAACGGCCACTAGGGGGACACATCCCGCTGCAGGACAGCTGCACATAAGGTGGGTCGAGACTCTGGGACAACACTTACAGCAGCGTCCATCAGAAGATGGACCTTGGCGGGCTCCTGTGGCGCCACCTGCTGGACGGCAGGTGGGTTAGGGGCGGGCTCCTCGTAGTTCCCCCAGGCCTCCACAGGGGCGTTCCAGTCGGAGCTGGCATCCACCGTGTCTCCGTCTGAAGAAACATTCATTATTATTATTACCTTTAGTTGTAAACGAGAGATGCTGTTAACCTCTTCACTACCACGGCAGGGCACCATTCGATTTTGTGTTTATAATCATATTTATAATTGAAAAGTTGCAGGCATACAGTTTATTAGAATATCCACACAAACGACAAGATGTAACATGAATGAGGTCATAGTTATAATCAGATATATTTAGACACGTCCTCAGAAAGGGGGTTAGTTAAGAGAGAGGTTTTGGTTCTTACTCTGGCCTGACCACTCGTCTTCCACCTTGGGCTGGCCGGGCCTGGGCTGGCCGGGCCAGGGCAGGTCAGGCATAGGCTCTAGGACAAAATAACGGAGAATATTAAAGCATTGCTTGGGAAACTACGCCCTCTGCTGGCAACACACGTCATCTACATTTACACCGACTTCCCCACCAGCCTTCACTTAACAAAAGGTCGTAGCAGAGAGTAACATTTACATAATAATAATAATAATAATAATAATAATAATAATAATAATAATACCCTGCATCTATTAAGATCTGGGTTGCATAACACAAAGCAGGCAGGCATTCTGCTGTCAAACAGGGGATGAAGCAACAGTTCTAAGGTCCGGTTCTCACCAGCGCCGAGCCCAGAGAAAGAAGACACTTGAGTTTGGTCCGACGTCTTCAAACCACTTTCAACAACAGTCCATGACCCTGAAACGGGAACATTTGAGTTGCTATGAAAACTAAACCTTTACCGTAATGTATTCACATTCATGAAATCTATCATATTAGCTCAATAAAATAAGACATTAGATATCCGGTTTATTCAATTAATAAACATGATCGTATGCCAACATATGGCTCCAAAGTAGCATGCATATGGAGCCTAATGTACTGGCAGCTCCAGCCTAGTGTTTACCATCTATCTCAGATCCCCAGAGCGTGGCAGGCTCTCGCTTGGCAGCCCAGCGGCCAGGGGCCTGAGCAGCTGTGTGGGCTGGAGCCTTGACAGCTGACTTGGTGGAGTTGGAGGCGGGCTCACTGCTTCTCACTAATACACAGATAGGGAGACGGAGACAATGAGCACACAGATCCGATTGGCAGAGCACTAGAGATACAAGGCCCCTGCTCAAGGCTGAGAACCAATAATCACCTAAAACCAAGTTCTAAATAAGACAGATGGGCCGAATCACCACAGAGTTACACTGGTTAGCCCCTGCGCTGCCTGAAGGGCATCTGTGGTGCAGTTGTACTTCCTGCTTTCACACGCTTTCTAGTGGTTCGGATGACGTCATCATCACCACAACATCAGATCAATTGTATCTGATTTAGAGTAAAGTGCATAAAGTTGTTATACTATAAAAAGGGAAGCAGATACCGGTTGCATTGAATATTGTCTGGCTACTGGAATAAAATGACATTAAAGAAATGAAATAATGCCCATCATCAAGTTTCTTATCAAACATGACCAATATAAAACACAGTGAGTATAGACGGGTCAGCAGAACACAAGTCACTCTGGGTGGACTTTGATAGTTACCTTGAGACACAACAGCTTCAACTTTCTCGACTTTAACTTTAGTTGATTCACCTGGGGAGGGGAGATGAAGGCTTGACTCTGAGGTATTGGTACAGAGCATGAATAGAACACCTTACATTAGACAATACGTGACTCAGCCACAGTAACACAACAACAACACACCCCTCAGGTGAGGAGCAGACTATTCCCCAGTGTCTGTATTTCTAGATCATATTGTCCACATGAGACCAGCGACCAACAACACCTCCCCAAGGAGTGTAAGAGACAGGATTACATCTCTAGACACCAAATGAGACTTTAGTCACAACAACTCCAAGCACACATGATTCACATGTACGCCGTTTGTGTGTAGAGGAGCACATGTGGACTGAAGCCACATGTCACTCCTGCTTGGTGTGAATGGACCCGTGAAGTTACCCTTCTTCTTCTTCTGGCCAGCGGGGGGCTGGGCGGGGGGGGGCTTGGGCAGCTCCTGAGGGACACTGGGAGGCGCGTTGCCCCCTCCAGGGCTGGCAGAGCCATCGCTGGAGGTCTTATCCTTCTTGCGTTGTTCACGCTTCTCCTTGTTGCTGACCTTCGTCTCCCACGTGCCTGAGGAAATATCCCACGCGCACAGTGCAGCATTAGCATGGAGGTAGCCGCTAGACTAGCTTGGGATTATCTTCAAATATGCTATGGATTAGGGGGTGGGGGGCAATGGAGTAGATTGAGAACCTGTGGTTTCCTTCTGTATAAAAAAAGCTGCAAACCATGTTACAATTTTAATTAAGTCTGTGGGCCATTTATTAAAATGGTGCACCAACCTACTTTCTGAAAATAGTGTCAAATTTAAAGAAACCAATTCTGCAGGGAGCCACGCAGTAAAAGAGGAAGCAGTAAACGGCAACAGAAGGCGTGAAGTAAAAGTGAGTTGGCTTCATGACGCCTCACCTTCCTCAGGCTCTTTGCCGTCGGCCGTCACAGTCTTGGTCTCTTTTGCCACCTGTTTGGCCTTCTTCTTTGACTTCTTTACCTGGAAGAACAATTATAGATGACCTCCAGAAACAAAACCACTGAAGAGTCACAGTGCAGCACCTTGTGTCGAAACCAACCGTGAACACGAGACCCCAAGATGAGCCGCAGACAGCCAATCGAATCAGGGGGATAACGCCTGTCTATATATAAGTTATATGACACGTCATCCACCACAACCCCTTTCTAAACCTGTACTGCGGTTCCTTCTTGTAACTCGTGGCTTTACAACCGAGCTCGTTGGTCAATCGACGCCCACTGTGACTGCTGGCAGCATTTGATGAATTGATCACACCTGACCGTGTCCCGGGGCAGGAATGAGCCCCCGACATTATGCTGCATCTGCAAGTTAGGATGGTAACCGAATACCGCCAGCTGGTCTGCCCGCATCACTACCAGACGACAGTGACCATTGGCGGGTGGGAGGGGGTAAGTTCTGCTTTTTAGAAAGAATTTTTAAATGCTGCAGAAATGTAAAAAAATGATATAAGAGAAGAGTTCCCCATCCTTATGAAACGCAGAGATTTCCTGTTTTAAATCGCTACCGTTAGTTCTTACCTCTGAAGCCTTCTCAGACTTGACTTCTGGTGGAGGTGACTGGTGATGTGGCACAATCTCCTCTGACACTATGGCCTCCTCCTGAGGTTCAGGAACAGCTCTCCCGTTGGGCTGAGCCGCCTGGGCCTTCTACAATCGGAACAGCGCACAAAATACGGTACAGATCAACAACCTTTCACGTAGTCTTGCAAATTCTGCACAGAATGACAATGTTTAACATCAGGCCAAGCGAGGCCTTGGCTGAGCTACTGCTGCTAATCGTTGCTAGCAGCCGAGACACACGTTTAGAGGAGTTACCTTCTCCGTCTTCTTCTTCTTTTTCTTCTGATCCTCGGGTTTTACGGGGGTCTTGAGGCCGTCGGCTTTGACTCCGAAGCCCCCGTCCACGGCGGCCGCGGCAGGTCGCTTCTTGAAGAGGCAGCGGCAGGCCGAGGCCCACAGAGCCACCATGAGCACCAGCCCGACGCACGCCGCTAGGAGGACCACCCACGGCGGGATGAGCTCGGGCTTCAGCCCCAGATCCACGCCGAGCTCCGAGTGCAGGAGCTCCAGGCCGCTGGACAACGCCTCATTCAGGCGACTCGTGAGGAGCTTGACCTGCCTGGAGGTCGCTTCCTGGAAATTCTCCATATGAATCCTTTCTTTATTGAACCCCGAGCGACAAGTAGGCTAACGCTCCTCGGCGCTTCTGCTGAGCTAGCTCTGTGCTAGCTAAAAATAACGGGTCGCTTTCGACATTCTCGCTAACAATAAAGTCATCCCCTGCCGACCACCGACGCTTTACCAACTAACCAACATTACCTAATACACAACAGCTCGTATGTATGTTAAGTCATTTAACATCCCAACGCACCACAGAGCCTCCGGAGAGCCGCCTGGTCAGGGGTTAACCACTCACCTCATATGGCTCCCTGTCGACGAAACAACTACTGGCATTGACAGCTACAATGACGGGGGCGGGGCCTCGCATGCCGCCTCCGGATTGGTCAGACGTCACCATTCAAAAAGACCCCTTGTCAAAGTAGACGTGTCCAATGTAATTATTTATTTATATATATATATATTTTTTTTTTATTACTTAATACTTTATATATTTCATATTGAAATTATTAATGACAAAATATTACTTTCTTTAAAAGAAAATTGTGACTATTGTAAGCTTTATTGCTTAACTTTTCTATATTTAAATAGCTCGATGGCCCATTATTTTATTATTTTATTGTTATTGTCTCCATAGTCTATATCGCCATCATCCATAAACCTTGGGGGCAGAGGGGCGTTACGTTTGGAAATGCCAAAAGATCTTTTAATTTTTTTTTAAATAAAGACAAAGTAGTTTGCATCCAAGTTTATTTTGAAATTCCCTACTCCCCCTATACAAGAAAAAATGACTTTCCACAAAGGCAGAAGTGAACCGTCATTAATAACAAGTATTATTTTCAGGGCAGGAAGAAAAAATTATAATCACAGTGTGTCTTTTCTTTTTTAAATACTACTGCTGTCATCTTTGGCTGGGTTTTGGCCGACTGTTTACCGTCCAGCCAAATTCCTGGGAAGTAAAGGTCTAAGCCAATAGAGCAGAGGGCTGTGGGCTTTACATCTTTACAATGCCAATGCAGGAATGTTCCAGACTGTATACCTCTTTATAAACACAAAGGAAAACATAAAAGAACAAGCTCTCTGTGTTCACAACACAGACCAATATTACCACCAGGGAAGATTGCAACAGTTTCGTCGAATTTAATAAAATTGTATAGACAAAAAAAAAAAAAAAAAAAAAAAAAAAAAAAAAAAAAAAGAAATCTACAAAAATGGAGCTCGGTAAATATTACACAACGGTAAACATGTTGGTTTGTTTCAAATGGTTTTACACTTCTGTGGAAACACTCTACACAAAACCAAAGTTCTTGGTCTTAATGGCTAGCAGAAGTTTCTGTTTGAGGATCTGTTTGGAAGAGTAGAGTGGCACGTAGAGTCGGGAGATGCAGGTGTTGGCTGTGGGCAGGTGCTGGTCGTCCGGGGGGCGGATGGTGATGGAGGGCATGGGCTGGAAGCCCTCCTCGCTGGCTGGGAGAGACGGGCTGGAGGTCCAGAAGTACACCTGCAGGAAGCAGGGAACCTTTTACTAGCAGTCATAAGACCCCAGGGAGAGGTGACCCCTAATTCTCAGCAAAACCGTCACATAAGTGTGGAGTCGTAAGTCGGGACCGATCACCAACTTTAATAAGAAATACTGACTTATATACCAGCGTGATTTAATGACGGAGGGGAAGACAGCGACGGTGTGAATTGGAGACAATAAATCACTGAATTACGAGGTTTTACGAGAGAAACGGAGACTCACCAGGTCCTGCCTCTCCGTCATGCTCATCTTCTCCACGATGGACCAAAACCAGCGTTTGAACTGCAGCAGCTTGTCCGCGTTCTCTCCTGTTGGGACACAGATCATCTAGTTAAAAACGAACTAAAAGAAGGGTTAGCCAGAGACATGAAGCAGATAACGACCGTACCGGACTCGTCGTTGAAGGAGGTGAAGCTGATGAGCATCTGTACATTGACCTCTCCGCAGCCGTTGACCAGGAGCCGGAAGTCCTCCGCCGTCAGGTCCTCCAACGAGTTCTTAGGAAGCACGTCCAGCAGACCCTTCCTCATAGCCTGGGGGGAACATGCACACAAAGCAGAGCCTTTAGGAATAATAGAGCTATACACACAATTAACACACGTGTTAATGGCGTGCTGAGCCTGAGGCACATGCCTACATGCTAGGCATGTAGGCCTGTAGGTGGCTCACAGTAGAGACTAACGTGTAGTTCCTCTAACGGCCTGTAGGTGGCTCACAGAGACTAACGTGTAGTTCCTCTAGCGGCCTGTAGGTGGCTCACGGTAGAGACTAAGGTGTAGTTCCTCTAGTGGCCTGTAGGTGGCTCACAGTAGAGACTAACGTGTAGTTCCTCTAACGGCCTGCAGGTGGCTCACAGTAGAGACTAACGTGTAGTTCCTCTAACGGCCTGTAGGTGGCTCACAGAGACTAACGTGTAGTTCCTCTAGCGGCTTGTAGGTGGTTCAGTGGTTGGATGCAGAAAGACGCCACCATTCCAAGTCGGTGGCAGAAATGTGATTTAATTCTCATCATACAAAGCAAATACATTTTAGCTACATTCAGTTAGAATCTCAGTGGCGAGTTCTATATCATGTAGTTTGAGAGGTTCTGTTAGACAGTTATATTTATTTAGTAAACCAAAAGGGAAGCTACTTCCATATTTCGTTTATGTCTATGCTGCCCCCTGCTGGAACTGCTCAACTTGTGCATGCGTGTGGCTGATGTGTTTCCTGCCTCTACGGTGTAACGCAGGGTAAGTGTGACCAGGACTCACATGGAGGGGCTGCTCAGCCACCACCAGCATCCGGTGCTCTGCGTACTTCCTCACGTACTCGTAGACGTTGAGAGGATTAACAGGCATGTTGACGCCCCCGGACAGAAGCTCGACCTGCAGGAGTCAACGCATGAATAACAACAATACCACAAAAATGTGATTGACCATCTAGGAGTAACGTAGAGAACATACGATTGACCATCTAGGAGTAACGTAGAGAACATACGATTGACCATCTAGGAGTAACGTAGAGAACATACGATTGACCATCTAGGAGTAACGTAGAGAACATACGATTGACCATCTAGGAGTAACGTAGAGAACATACGATTGGCCATCTAGGAGTAACGTAGCGGTTCACCTGTCCGGCTCCTTCCTCTTTACAGAGGTCAATTGCGAAGGCCAGGTCCATGGCAGCGAAGACGGCGTCTGCCTCACCAGCCTGAGAATGCCTGATGAGCTGCCTCAAGCTCTCGTACATCACCGGGTCAAAGAAGGCAAAGTCATGCCAGTTGACCTGAAGGAACATGGGAGAGTTGAGTGTCCTCGTTTAAAGACTAAGTGTTTGTCCACTGGGTGCCGGATGGAGGGGGCGGGTCTTTACCTTCCTGCCGAGGAGCACCTTGATCACATGCCTGTTCAGGGTGATTGGGCAGAGCTCGTTCTGCAGCAGACACAGACCAAGTATCCTACAAACAAACAAGGAACACAAGTGTGAACTTGTGAAAAAACCTAATCACAGAAGGGGGCGTCGCCTCATGGATACAGAAGGGGGGCGTCGCCTCATGGCTACAGAAGGGGCGTCGCCTCATGCTACAGAAGAGGCGTCGCCTCATGGCTACAGAAGGGGCGTCGCCGCATGCTACAGAAGGGGCGTCGCCTCATGGCTACAGAAGGGGCGTCGCCTCATGGCTACAGAAGGGGCGTCGCCTCATGGCTACAGATCATGACTTTACATGAAGAAAGGTTCAGCTCAATTGCTGGGACACCTTCCAAGCTAGCAGCCGGTTCGCCCCGTGCAGCAGAAAGGGAAACTGGTGCCTCCTTACCTTCCGATGTTGCGGAAGCAGTTGAGCCGGGCCTCGGTGTTCTTGCCGGGCCGCGGCGAGTAGAAGCCCCGCTTGCCAGGCTGGTAGAACAGAGGGGCGTTGTCGTCGCCGTCGTCTGGGTCGTCCAGCTCCATGTCCACCACGCTGCGCGTAGAGCCGTGGCGCTTACGGTTCTCCTGCTGCTGCAGGACAGGAGGAGGAGGAGGAGGAGGAGGAAGAGGAGGAAGAGGAGGCAATGAGTGGAAGACTAAAATGTTGGGAAATTTGAGGTTTTTAATATTTCTAATGGGGAAACAAATAGATGTTATTTACTTGTGCCTTCTCTGGTGCTTCCAGTAGACCGAGGTCCAATATACTGTCGGCACCATTTTCCCTGTAGGACAGCAGAGTCAGCTCTTACCCCAATACAGACGCACATCAGTACAGTGACCGCCATGACAAACGTAGTTTAATAACGCAAATCAATCCTGCGGTTTACCTTCCGTGTGCGATGAGGAGCTCCATGGCTTCCTCTACTCTGGCCCTGAGAGAGTCCTCGCTGGCCAGCAGTAGAAGCAGCTGGGCTGGGGACAGCTCCAGCAGCATGCCTGTGATTTTACTGGCAAATGCCTGGGGGGAGAAAGACAGCACGCTATGGTTACAGGCTCTAGAAGGTTTTGTGTTCTATTCATGTTTTATATAACATGTGTATTAATGTGTGAAGCAGCAAAACTGTGGTTACAGGTTGCATGGCGTGCACACGTGGGTACAGCCTCTCTCCCAGGGCCTGTCTGTGTGCGGGCAGGGGGTCGGGCTCCTCGCTGGGGTTGCCCTCAGAGGCTGGCCTGAAGGGCCTGGTGTCGATGGACAGCTGTCTCCTGGAGTCCCTGACACACAGACACACAGATGGTTAACCCAGGGCTTGGAGACAACAAATGGACAAAGAATTATGTCATCATTCAGGAGTGAAAGCGGTCAGTTTAGTGGTCGACATCGAGGATTGAAGCTTGAAGTTTGGACGGAGCAGTTGGACGCAACGCATCCCGTGTCTGTGGAGCGTCGTCCATTAATTATTATGGCAGCGTTTCCCAGCCGAATTCAAAAGGGTTAACGGAACACTCATCAGACGTGACTGATGGCCCTCTGATGGCTAGCAGGCAGCTAGCTGCTAGCAGCTAGGGGCAGACATGCAGCATCTTTACTGCCTCCTCCAGCTCACCTGTCTCTGTCTCTCCGAGAACCGGCACGGATTCCTCCGCTACGGCGCTCCCTCTCTCGGTCGCGGTTCCTCAGCCGCTGCATGAGGTCTGCACACGCGCATGCACACACAAGCGCACACACAAACACAATCACACAAAATGACACATGGGAATTCAGAGCACGGGTACCCATGTTGAATCATTCATGTGTGCTTTTGGCACAGTTTCCGTAGAAGAGAAACCAGCCAGGAAAACATTCCACGTCATATTTGAGCACCATGATATTAGTTTCCATATGTGGTCATACTTGAGTTGTAATCGTGATGACACGTACTGCTGGCCTGCATGCCCTTGCTGACGCTCTGCACACAGTCCAGGTTGGGCAGCTTGTCGTTGGAGAGGAAGGCCAGAGCGACGGCCGTGTAGAAGCTGCGGGCCACGCCGCTGCCCTCCCCAGGCTCGTCCTTGAAGGTGACCTTGACCCGGTGAACCGCCATGGGAGTGGTGGTGCAGCGCCGGCCGAAGTGAGTGTTGAGCTGCCGCATGGTCTGCTGGATGAGCTGGTCCCGGTCCCGGTCCACCTCCAGCGCCAGGTCGCGGGACTGCAGGTTGCGGAGCTTCTCCATCTCCCGGCGGAACTTGGACTCCTTCACCTCGAAGCCGCCCAGCTCCGTCAGGATCTGACAGGAGGACATGGGGCAGTGGTGAGGGAACGACGATACATCACCAAACAGCATGTCTTCTGGTCATTCAATAGATATAGTCTACATAAAAGAATATACCTCTGTGTGAATTAACTACTAGACAAACGAACATATGCATCTAGACAACAGATTGGAGCCATACCGAACCCGGCTCTGCTCCCACGTCCTCCATGAAGACCCTCCCGAAGAGTTCCAGAGAGAGACGCCAACGCCCCAGCAGCAGGTCATGAGAGATCACCATGCCCATGAAGCTACAGTGGGGCCTGGACACACACACGCCTATTAATCACACACTCTAGGCAATAGAGTTGGCTCAACATTTTACAGACGTAGCAACTTAAACTAAAAACATATACATTGAATGTTTTCTTTTAAAAAGTACAAAAGCCTCTGCATTTACAACCTACACGCAAGTCAGCTTCTACTGTATTCTAAATCCATCCCACAAGCTGTGTGTGAGGGTGTGGATCGTCTTGTCAACAATAAGACCAGCATGAGTTGACCTCAAGTCAGGGACACACCTGAACGAGGGGAGGGGGGGCCCTTCGCTCTCCGTCAGGCCGATCTCGGCCAGCAGGCTGCTCTTCAGCTGGGCGGCCAGGTCATGTGGGGAGGGGCCCGGCTTGGGGGCCTCCAGCTCCTGGGTGGCTGCCAGGTGGTCCTCGGTGCTCCGCTGGCCCGTCTCCATGCTCATGACGTTCTTCAGGTTGGCCGAATACGACATCTTGGTGGGCAGGATCTGGTGTGTCGCAGGATCACGGGTAACGGTTTAGTCACTCAAGATGGGGCGTTTTGTCAAGAAGGTGACTTTTGATGATTCAAAGAATGGAAATATGGAAAATGCGCCAGAACAGTATTCCAATATCCACACTTGAGACATCCATTCATTCCTCATATTCTTCAAGAGGATATGATGACCTGTGGACAGCCTTCAGACGCTTACTCCCAACAACGAGCCAATTCCCCCCTTATGGATTTAATTTGATTTCATAGAGTAGATGCAGAAAATGCGGAACTGTGCAGGCCAGTGGTGGATATTGGAAGACAGCGGGGAAGTTGTGGTTTGTCCAGTGAGTGAGGGGTGGTATACCTGAGAGGAGGAGGGGAGAGAGGAGCCCATGTTTACCTCCAGGCAGTTCCTGTCCATGCTGGCCTCAGCCAGGCCTTTGGTGGCCATGTAAGAGGAGGAGTACAGGCCCTGAGAAGGACGGCCAAACAGGTCCTCCTTCCTGGCATTAGGCTACGAGAGAGAGAGACAGAAAGACAGAGACGGAGACAGAGAGAGAGACAGACAGAGACAGAGAGACAGAGACAGAGAGCGAGACAGAGAGAGAGAGAGACGTTAAGTATGCAAAGGACACAGCAAGGAAACATACACTCTTCTTACAATGTTAATATTGCAAAGTAGTTCATTATTTATGTAGAGCTGTATTGACCATACTAGAACAGCATGTTAAATCATTAGGTTGCTATC
This sequence comes from Laemonema laureysi, assembly GCA_900303225.1. Classification (NCBI taxonomy): domain Eukaryota; kingdom Metazoa; phylum Chordata; class Actinopteri; order Gadiformes; family Moridae; genus Laemonema; species Laemonema laureysi. The sequence continues at coordinate 18,471 of OMNS01031358.1, read as the reverse complement.
CATGTGATTTGTTTTACAAAATGACTGACTGGCCAAGCATTGTTCCAGTTCCAACTGGACCCAACAAAACAACATCGAGCAAGGCAGTGAAACTAACCCTAACCCTAACCCCTAACCCTAACCCTAGCGACCACATCCTAAAGATGAGCCAGCAGACCCCAGTATGCTCCCCCTGAGCGGGTCTGACCTGCAGGAGGTGTGGCTGGTCGGCCAGAGGGATGGCCTCAGCCAGGGGCACCTCGAAGGGGTTGGGCGGGATGCAACCCAAGAAGGTCATGGAGTCGGAGCGACGGAAGAACGGGTGGTTCTGTCCGGTCTCGGCCGGAACCGGATCCTCGTCCTTGTCCTGCAGAGTGGAGCCTGACGAGAGAATGACAGCTGCGGTTACCGTGGGGACTTGACACAGGAACACAGGACTAGAGCCAAACAAAAGGCTCTTTGATTTCTAAGAGTCAAGGTTGTCTCAAGTCAAGTCTCTGGGACTATGATCACACATACAATCACAAAGTGCTTCACAGGCCACATTGTAGGACACTCCTACAGCCCAGAAAGTGGAAAAACTCCCTTACTTATCAAGGAAGAAACCTTGAAAAGAGTAAACTGTAAAATGAAACTCCACTCCTTACTTTGATTGGTGTCATCGTCGTTGTCGTGTTCAGAGTCCTCGTTGTCCAGGCCCAGCTCCAGAATCTCACGATTCCTGCAAACACAAATTCCCCGTTTGTGAATCCTCCAAACAGTACATTCACGGCCGTATGATAACTACCCCAAGAAGCAGGAGGGGGTTAATATTCCACTGACATTGGGTTACGTCCCAGACTTAATTTAGGACACCCATGTCTCAGAGATCCAATACTAGAGCTAATTGAAATCTGTCACACATGTGAATACTAATACAATGGAAAAGGAGAACAGGAGTAAGGTCAACAACTACTGAGCCCAATATGTTGGGTATTGCTGGTATATATATATATTCTTTACATTAATTGCCAGATTAGCTAATTGCAGAGGCCAAAACAGGGATTGCGATGAATACACAGTAATTCTGAATTGCCCAGACCTTTTGCGGTCCATCTGGGGCGTCTCCAGGGCGGTCTGCTGGTTCATGGCCTTGATCCAGTAGATGAGAGCCTGGAACACGTAGGCCACGTGCTTCAGGGAGCACACGTCCAGCACCGGCAGCACGTCGGAGTGCTCGTCGTTGTGGGAGCGCATGAGAGACAGGGCGTAGTTGAGGAAGTCCCCACGGGCCGACATCATGCCCTGGCGGGCTGTGAGCAGCGTGGCCGCTCGCCTGGAACATTGGCAGCAGATTAGCTCAACCATCCTCCATGGGGTGAATATTATAACACTTTACAATAAGGGTACATTCATTAACCATTAATAAGCATCAACTAATACTAACAGTTAATTAACAATTAACAAATGGTCCAGTGTCGTTTATGCTATATAATATGTGTGTATATAATAATGCTTATTACTGTATTAACTGAGGTTAATTAATGTTATTGTAAAGCATTCCCTTAAATAGTGATGTCATAGTGTCATGATGGGTCCCTGTGGAGGTTACCTGCGTCCCTCCAGCGTGCGGAGGCTGGCCTCCTCCCGGGCGGTGAGGCGCTCCCTGCGGGCGGAGTGCTGCGAGGCATGCAGCGGGTGGCTGGGGTGCCCGGGGTCTCCAGCGGAGGACAGGGCCGAGCCGTAGCGCAGCTGGGCCTCCGTGGAGTCCATGATGGACACCATCCAGTTCCAGGTGGGGATGAGCTTGTCCTCCACGTAGTTCTGGATGACAACATGCAGGAAAGACATTTTATTGGGTTTTCTAGACTTCTTTTGAATATTGTTGACGGTCATCCAGACATCCAAGACATTAATGTAACAGTAAATGCATTCATATTGCAAGTACAGATTCTGTATGTGCTTCTGTTCTTTACTGCAGTAAAGACAACTGTAGCGGTCAACCAAACAACTTTAGTTTTTCACGAGGAACCCATTTTTGGAACATCTTGTGACCGTGTCAACTGTCGTGACTCAGACAGCGCTACGTGTTGAACTGTGATGTTAGTTCCAATGTGTGAAGTGTGTTTCTCCACCCAGCCTTCCTCCAACCACACAGGCCATGCTGAACCCCACAGCGAGGCTCACCTGCAGGCTGACGGCGTCCTGGTAGGTGAGCTTGACGGCGGCGGGGTACTGGGAGTACACCAGGTGGGTGTACTTGGGGATGAGGCTCATGAGGTCAGAGATCTGCCTGATGACGATGCTGTAGGCGCGGGCCAGGCTGCTGGCCGACGTCAGGTAGCTGCTGGAGTTGCTGGCTTCCAGCGCCGCCGCCGCCGCAGCTGCGCTGGAGCTGATGGCGCTGGAGCGACGCAGGTTGGAAGGGTCGATGTAGATCAGGCCGGTGGAGCTCGCTGTCGAGAGACATGCATGTTGGGCCCTTGAGACACGTGTACGACATGCGCTTCCTGGCTGACGTTATGAAACACATCCCTGATGAAAGGCTAATAACAAATACCATAGAGTTTAGTGGCAAGCGTTTTGGGCACTTAAAGCTGCACTATGCAACTCTCCTACTGCAGCATTTAATCCATTAAAGAAATACCTGAACTGGAAAGTTTCTGGAATAACACGTGCCAAAGGACAAAGGAAACACTTGAGTGGGATCAATTGAACCTAATCCAACCCTCAATAAATTGATTACACACTCAAAATGTAAGATAAATGAATAAAATTGCTGCAACTTTCAAGAACTACAGCTGCTAAAGTTAAATTAGCTGCAGAGGGATTTGCGAGAACACAAAAGCATGACTCGCTTTGCACAAACAAAACAATCAAAACGGTTCACAGAGGCGCACACCCCACACACAACCCACACACGCATACCGGCCGGTGTGGAGGTGCTGGAGGGGGTGTTGCCAGCGGCCCTCTGGCTGGGCGCGTTGCGTACGGCCCACTGCATGGAGCGTGGTGCCTGGGCGGCGCTGTTGGCGTGGGAGGAGCTGGTGGTTCTCTCCAGCGGCTCGTCCAGCAGGAAGGTCTCCTGCTCCACGTCGTCGCTCTGGCTGCTGCTGTCAGAGTCGCTCGAGTCGTTGGACTGGGAGTCGTCCTCTGAAAAGAAGGCAGGGACACTGCTGGCACCTGGGGAGGAGGAGGAGAGTGGGGAGGAGGAGGAGGAGCAGGAGAGTGGAGGAGGGGAAGGAGGAGAGTGAAGGAGGGGAAGGAGGAGAGTGGAGGAGGGGAAGGAGGAGAGTGAAGGAGGAGAGTGGAGGAGGGGAAGGAGGAGAGTGGAGGAGGGGGAGGAGGAGAGTGAAGAAGAGTTTAATGAGTTGTTCTGTTCATCTCTCCAGCTCCTCCTCCTCCTTCCACTTCAGTCATGTGACAGCAGTTGTCCTCCAGTCTGGAGTGGGGGTTAGTGAACCACACACACACCACCACAAGGCCCAAACAGACGAGGAAGGAAGACGGACAGACAGACAACACCGGGGCGGACCAAGCATCAGCATGGCCTCTGGGGCTCAAATACGGCTCGTCGGTCCAGTTATTAAACTGGAAATATATAGCTAACGTCACATTGCAGGAAAGAACAAAAGCAACAAACTAACTGGGCGTGACAAAAAAAATAACATATTAGTATTTAACGCTACTCTAGATGGAAGGTAAAGGTAGAAAGAAAGCCTTTTGGAACAGCGAGACATTTTGGTTATTTGGTTAGGAGGTGAAAAGATCAAGACTGGTAGACGTGACGTGAATGAGTTAGCAAATCATGACGGATACAACAAAAGGTGAACAATGACGATGGAATACTAAATTGCAGGAATTCTCAAGAGGGGAAACTGTGCACTTTGCAAAATCACTCTTGCCCTAACATACTGTATATGCATTGAAGTAGAGAGGAGCCCATACCAAATATAGGAAATGCCAGGGACACCCTACTGCCTGCAAATGAAATACATTAAGGATTGAGCCAGGGACCATTTTGTCTGCCGAGAATCAGAAATGCTCACAACCTGAAATTAATTCCACATAAAACCGAGATCTTGTTCCTGAACATGAATCACGAGCTCATTATGTGAGGACCGAATAAGGCTGTGATTGATAGTCATTACTAGTAGTTCTGAAAGCTTAACTGTGGGGTAGACAATGCAATGAAAAACCCTAAGAAGAAGGGGAAAAAAAGCCAAGTCTATTTTGGTCTGGACCAACCTGCTTCAGAACCTGCCGTGGCTGCCGTGACAACGCTCCGACGGCCGCTAGCGTTGTCCTGGTTGCTATGGTTACTTTCGCTATCGCTCTCGGTCTCCGCTGCAGCAAGCAGGTCCAACTCCATGTCACTTCCTGTAAACAAGGAGATGGAGAATCAGCCCTTCGGTCACGGTTTGCATCTTCACCATACATACGGTGTCACACAGAACAACCTCGACTGAAAAACAAACTCCCACACTCAGCAGCGATACAACAGAGACGGAGCGTGACTAGGCCCCGCCCACACCGCAGGGGGAAACAACACAGTTCTCCTGCCGTCTTACCGTCCTCGTCGTGTTCATCATGCTGGCCCTCTGCCTCTGCGTTCTCCTCTCCCTGCTCCTCCTGGTCGTCATGGTGATCTTCCTCACCGGCCACGCCCTCCACAACTTCCACCTGAGCAAGACGCACACGGCCATGTTGAAGGTTTGACTCGGAGAGGACGGGGATGCGCATGGTTTTAAAGTGTAGCTATTGAAGAGTAACCATTACAGATGCTAATGATGTGTCGTCACAAGACGATAACGGTGTCATTCATCCTCACTGTCCCTAACCTCTTCCACGTCCGCAGAGACGATGTCGTCCTGCTCCTCGTCTCTCCCCCTGACAGGCTGTGATTGGCTGCTGCGGCGAGGCTGAGGGTTCCTGATGATGTAGGATGATGCCGTCTGGCTGGAGCTGAGGGCGAATCAACACTTTTATTGGAAGGAAATCATTTATCTTGCGTGTCTAATTATCTTACGCTAATTAACAGGCTCCGTACACAATCATGCACGGATTGAACATCTGGGATGGGAATTTATTCATGAATAAAAACACCAAGAATAATAAATTCTGTGTCATTAACTCATGAGGGAAGAGGCAAAACAATGCTTCACAGTTAAGAACCCCAAGGACAGGAACAAAATGCAAGATCCTCTGCCTTTACAAATAAGAGGCCACGGCCTCAAGCGAGACAGGCGAGGGAGAGGCCTGCGTACCTGCTGGACTGGTCTGGGGACGGCCTGGGGGGCAGGGGCTCCACGGAGAACAGCTCCTCGCTGCCCTGCACGGCGTCGATGCTGGTGCTGGCCAGGGTGAAGGGCGCGGTGGGCCTGGCGATGCCCATGCGCACGGGGACGATCAGCGACTCGGCCACGTTGCACAGCTCCTCCACGGCGTAGGGCAGCAGGGCCTGGAACACCCGCCGGCACTTACCGATAGGCTGGGGGATGAAGTTGCTGTGGGAGTCAGAGACGAGGGTCAGGCACTGCTCTGTAGGCGGTGGAACTACAGACTAATACAACCGCACCACAATCCCAGGTGAACCCGTTATATTCCCCATACTTCTTCTTCTTTGAAGAGGCCATCTCCACACTGAGGATGACGAAGACTCGGGCCACGGAGCGCAGGAACCTCCGCGTGACGGTGATGGCCTCGTCGCGGCGGCCGGGCGTGTATTTGTTCTGGAGCTCCTTCACCAGCGTGCCCAGCAGGGTGTCGATGAACTGGCAGGGGAGAGGGGACAGTGTTGACGTACACACACACCAAACACAGAGTGGTGGTGGAGGTCTCAGTCTGCGTTCTTGTAACGCTCCTATGAAGCATAGGCATTATGGCTGTCATTGTACTCCTAACCATCCCTAGGAGGAGGATCCCTGCATCCTGATAAGTAAGGGTTACGTTTATCCCTGCTCTCAGCAACTAGGCTGTAAAACCGACTCAATATGTGAAGAAAGGTCAACAAAGAAAGTCGACAGAAAAAGAAACATGCAGTTCAACGGAAGCTGGTATCCAAGGAAACTAAAAAGGAGAGTTGTTATTAGTGGGTCCAGATTAGATCAGGCCTGCTGGGGGAGGGAGGGAGTCAGATCATGCTGTGGTGAGACTCACGGTGATGTCAGGAGCACACTTGACGATGAGGCAGTGTGTGAAGCAGTCGAGGCGGATGGTACCGCTCTGCTGGTTCAGATACACCTGCTCCTCGGGCAGGAGGTGGGCGATCCTGCTGCTGGCACTCAGCCTGAGGGGAGCAGCCGAGACAGAACACACAGTCTTGCAGTCTTCATTCAGTCACAAGTACTTTATAGAGTGTTGGGCGTTGTGTCAGGCAGTAACTATGTTCCTCGTATAACCTTGTGTGCTGCTAAATCGCTCTGCTGTGTCCGGGAGTATTTGCTGATGTTATTTCCAAGATGTGCGAGGCCAGTTTTACCTCACTCTTATCTGATGGCCTTGAGAGGCTATTAAGGTTTACTCTCAGTTCTTTACGCTGTGGAGAATAACTGTCTTCGCTTCACAGACAGTTTGGGATTTATCTCCATTTAAGACCATGGTGGTAATAACAGTCTGCATTCCTTCTCTCCCCCCATAGACTGATTATCACCTACAGACTGTATATATGCTTCATGTGTCTGAATAAACTCAATCATTGAGTGAACACTGCCTAGAGACAGAGATGCTACAGAGATGATCCTGAACCAGAGAGAACTCAAAACGCTGCAGAATCAGAGCGAATGCAACAATGAAATACAGAAAAAGACCAAAGTAAAGTCAGTACTCATAAGGTGCACACATGTTCTCCAGGTGGGAAGACACTAATGTAATAAGACTGACTGGTTCAGTCCACCAGCCATTCATCAGCAGGGAGCAGCCGTTTAGTGGCACAACTCACGGGTCTTTGTTCTCCTGCGAGCCAAACATGATCATGGACTTGAGGGCGTTCCAGTCCTGCAGGACCCGCTCTAGAGCCAGCTGGGCAAAGCGTGGAGGCTCCAAGTCATGGTCTGGCATGTCGGAGTCTGGGAGAAGGACGAGATATTCAGAAGTAAGATCGTAACAGCCAGGATAGACACAGCAAAATGGAGGAGGAGGAGGAGGAAGGACAGAAGAGAAGAGAGACCGTACCTTCAGCATTGGCAGCTTTACGGTTCCTGTCTTCTCGAATGCGTGGTGGTCTGTACTGGCAATGCTCTACGCTCTGCCTGGCAACAGTCTGCACCAGGAACAGTAAGATGTGCTCTCCCCTAGAGGTGGAAACATCTGGAATCAACTCACCAGCCAACAGGCGGCTAACGCTAAGCTAAGGGGTCTCCAGTGGAGGATGTGGAAAAACAAGATGTTTCCCAATTCGAATTTAGCCTTCATTTTACAATAAATCTCAATAAAAACAAATTCTTGCCATGTTGCGACAATTGTATGTAGATGATTCCCATCCCAGTAGGACAGTTACCTGCTGTTTGGTGTGGTGACCAGGTTAGTGGTGGTCAGGAGCCTGTACAGAAGGTCCAGACGAGCTGCCTTCTGGCCAGCAATCAGGGTTTTGCACTTGCATTTCTCCCAGCAGTCGCAGTACGCAGTGGGGGAGGTTCTCTTCAGTCTGAGGGACGATCAAGCAGAATGAGAGATCTAGAGGCAGTATGTGGAACTATTCATAACAGCCTGTGCAGAGCTAAGAAACAAGGCTATAATAAATATAATAAAATGCTGACACTCACTTGCAGTCGTGTCCCTTGTGACACACTCTTGCACACTCGGTACAGCAGCACAGAGACTCCAGCAAGCCACAGGTTCGGCACTCGAAGATATCCTGGAGATACAACACAAAGGATCAGTCAATACTGCTCCTGATTTGGAGATGAGTCCACATATGGTGCTATAATAACAAACTGAAGCTAATCTACACCACCAACCAACACCGTCTCATTGAGGCTAGATTGAGTTAGGATTCATTTTTAATCTCGTCTCTTGTGCATTCATGTGTCCCAGATCTTAAAAAGTATACCGTCAAAGTACATATACATGAACACCAGAAATGTCTGTGCAGAATCCCTTAAAGACGGGCTTTGTTTTCACAGGAGGAGAGTGAACCCCAGCCCATCTGCTGTTCCTCTAGTGTGACACCGCCCCCCCGGGGACCGACCTGATTGATGTGCTCGGCGCCGGTCCAGGTGAAGCTGCAGGTGTCGTTGCAGCACAGGACGTAGAGGGGGGAGTCGTCCGGGTTGGTCCCGGAGGGGCAGATCATCTCCATGAACACCGAGTCTGCGTCGTCCTTCTCCACGATGCCCGGGTCGCCCACTGCTCCCAACACACCAGGACATTATGGGTGTTAGCCTGCTGCTTGAGCCTAATGTAAACAGGCCTTACCTAGAACCCTCATTGACAAGGGAAAACAAGCCCTCTGTAATGCCCTCAAAACAGACCACCTACTACTGCAGGCTCCTTTATAGGTTTGTATGGACTACAAAGGACTAGGACTGGGCCATACTACCCAGATATATCACCATATATATCACCATATATATCACCACATAGCATGTTTTCTGGTGATTCAATTCATAAATAAATAGTCTCTATAAAGTAACCACATGGTAAAGCCTATTTTTGTATACTCCTGTAGAGAGAAAACAAATATAGGCTTAGCCTACAATATGAAAACACTTATGTCATGATATTCCCATATCCAAAATCAATATCTAGTCTCATATCGCGATACAATAGCCCCATATTGGTAGTGTCTTGGATGTCCAAGACACTCAATATGGGGCACAGTGTGCCCGTTCGGCGTCCTCTACCTGAGCCCTGGGAAGCGACCTACCCTTGGACATTTTCTGCGCGGCCTCCAGAACGGTGATAGCAGCGGGGTAGGCTCGCCCGCTGACAGCCAGCATGAAGGGTGTCATCCCTCGGGCATCCCTGGGAAACAAGGACCACATACACGCCGCTCAGCAAGCACCCGTCTGGTGGTCAACCTTACGCCTGTTCTCTCTACGAGGGAAAAATATATTTGGGTCGAATGAAAAGATGTCATGGAAAAGGAGGAAAGAGTTACTTGGCAGACAGCAGCTCTCGCAGGTGTGGCCGCAGCACAACACTGTCACACATCAGCTTGAGGATGAGGTGGGCGTTGGCCTTCCTGTCTTTAGACTCCACCACAGACGCCTCTGAGGACGGACCTGCGCGGCGGGGCAGAGCACAGAGTCCACAGGACGTCAGAGTCACGGCTGAAAGGATGCCTCAGAGCCTACTGGTGATGAATAGTCTGCCGGTGGGGAGCTGTGGGTGGGGACCGTCTGGGGCTCTGACCTGGTATGGTGGAGGTACTGGGCCCCTGGCTGGTGCCGGTGGAGGCTGTGGTGAGGGAGCCCACAGCTGGGGCCAGGATGAAGTCAATGTCACCATCTGTTGGAACAAACATTTGTCAGAAAAAAAAGCCCAAGAGGAAACAAAAGTAGACTTTTGCATGATGCAAAGTTCGCTCTTGGCAGCAGATGTACGACCGCAGCGCGCGAGTCCTCACCAGGGTCCATAGGGGGAGGGTCGGGCACCCAGCTGGGAGGGGCGATGGGTGGGGACACGGGGTCCTGGTGGTCACTGGAGGACGGGCCAGACTCATGGCGGCCGAGACCCGCGGCTCTCAAAGACCGTCGCATCATCTCGCGCAGCCGAAGCCTGGGGGGGCGAGGAGGGTCAATATGAAGCCAACACCGCCGGAACAACAGTCACAGGCTGACACAACAGTCACAGGCTGACACAACAGTCACAGGCTGACACAACAGTCACAGGCTGACACAACAGTCACAGCTGACACCAGGGGCAGCAGTCCCGCCTGGGGTTACGTTGGTGAGCAGGATCACTGGGTCATTGTACACATGGTGAATGTTGAGTGGAAACAGATTCACAGAAGAAACAAGTCAAACTAAAGAAAGAGAAAGGTTTGCCCTAATATATCAGGTGCTTTACCCTCTGCTACTGGAGGAGCCGGTCCTGTTGCCAGAGCTGTTGCTGGAGACCACCGAGATGGCGTTGGCGATGGCCTCCACAGCAGACAGGCGCTCTGCGAACGTGTTCCTCTCAGACCGTTCAGCTTCTGGGATCGACACCGCACCAGCAGTTACCATGGAGACGAGAACAAGAGCGAGGAGGCACTTTGAGCAGATATAATTGGACTGTATCAAAGCTGGAATTGGATTTTAGTTGCCTTTATTTTCCATCTTCCATTATTGCTTGAGTTTGCGGTGGGATGGTTAATAAAAGTCGATAAGACACAGGAGGGATAGCTCGTAAACGTTCCCATGACAACCACATCCCACCC
>OMNS01031296.1:11224-21913 GCA_900303225.1 Laemonema laureysi | reverse complement strand
CCTACCCCGGCTCAAAACGTTGTCCCAGAGCCCATAGTTCGAACCCCAAACACCACTCCACTGCCACCAACTTCCATCCAAAGACCTCCTTTGCCTGCTCTCTCGGGTCAAAGTCAAACTGAGACCATGTTTGAGGCTCCTGTGTCAGCCCAGCCCCCCCTGGCCCTGGCCCTGGCCCTGGCCCCTGCCCCAGCACTCTCTGCCCTGGTCTGCACCACAGAGTCAAGCACCAAGGAGGCCCTCAGCCAGGTCACCATTGAAGACCTCGGACCTGATGAGGAGGAGGATGTCCGCTTGCTGCAGAAGGAAGTTGCCATTCAACGTTTTGACACTGGTATGGACGCCCTAGAGTGCTTCAATCAATCAATCAATCAAACTTTATTTATATAGCACTTTTAGTCAGTGAGAAGGATATTATGAAGGATGTTATGAAGTATTTAAATATAAATACATGCCATCTGGTGGTCCAAAAGTGTCATACAATACCATGAATACATACATGTCTAAGCATGGGTGGCCCCAGTGGGAATCAAACCCATAACCCTGCCAGTGTTAATGCCCTGCTCTACCAGTGGAGCTACACAAGATCAGCAAATATCTAAAGTCGTTATCCTCATGGCAATGTTCATGTTGTAAGAGCTTGTGTTTGCAACATATTTTAACCCCGTGTTTGTTTTTTATGTTTGGTAGATTCGGTTGAGGGGCCACCTCTTCCCGTAGCGGAACAGAGCACCATGTTCTCCTCTCCACTGTTGACCTCCCTGCCAACCACTCAAGAATGATGTTTTTGATGATGTCTGAAGAGTATTGTTATGGACATTTTTTAAAAAATTGTTTTTTAAATGGGCTGTAGTCTATGAATATAGCCTAGGCTATGCTTCGGAAATGCTTATATTCATATTTTTTGTATTGTGATGCTTTATATTGCACTGCATTTAAATTGTATTTATCTTCATATCTATTTTGCTTTAAGTATTAAGTAATTCTTTGATTTGTTTGTAAATTCATTCCTGTAAAACTAGTTACTGCAAATTGTAATAGAATAGTCTTGTGAAATGTTGTGAAGGTTCACTATCTGTGGTTTGTAATGGTGGTTATGAAACAGTCCATACCAAATGGTCCTCTTTTATGTTTTGACATAAACAAAATACTTCCATTTCCTGATGATATGACACAATGTTAATATATTTCCTGTTTAAATAATAAAAAAGATTTGGCAACCAATGTCTAGTATTTTTTGTGTATTAATACACAGCGTAGTATAATTATATTTTTAAATAACAGCACATGGTTCAACAAGATGTTCAGGAATCGAATTACAGACAGAGATTACATAGATAATCAAAGACATAGCGAAATACATTTCAGTGAGTGTGTACTGACCGGACAACTCCTTCCAGCAAAAAACTCTAAACAATACATCTCTTTCATCAACCCATATTCATGTATTCAATATATTTTGTCCAATGTCACCCTCTGGCGTTCAGGTTTTTGGCATTTTTAGATGGAAAAATCCGTTACAAAATCCGTTACACTTACAATTACACTTTTTTATTCAGTTTTCATTCATTCATTGCGATGGCAGTCGTCTGTCCAATTCGTAGACTGCAATTCAATACAAATAATTGAAGTACTGTAAAAAATAAAGATAAAGAACCATACAATGTTCCGTGGAAAGTCACTGGTCGTCCAACGATAAATCGTGCGTGTGCTACTTCCGCATTGAGCGATCGCGCGTGTTTGTTTATGTTTTAGCTGTAACCTTTGCATCCAGAAGCTAAACAGCATTACACATTTTAGACTTGTTTAAGTAAACATGCCACCCCTGTGCGACAGCTGTGGTGATCATGTCGATAAACTCAACCAGCAAGTTTCCATAATGCGAAAAGAAATCAAGAATCTAAGGTAAATCTGCAACCACGTTTTCTCGTATATGTCCCTCTATTGATTGATATCAACATGTGTTTATTTCTATGTAGACAGATGTTGGAGAGCGCAGTCCGAGCCCACCGTAAACACACGACTTCCCTCTTGTCCGCTGTGACAAACGTTGCACACGGCAGTTTTGTCGACGGCCAACCGCCATATGAACAACAGTCATCATCGGCGATGTCGGAAACGTCACCACGCGTTTCTTTAGAACGGGGTAATTACCACACCCGGACTGCGATCGAAACAGACATCTTTCTCCTTTAACGGTGTCGGGGTTGGACAGTATAGCAGATACGGACAAGAATGACAGCTGAAGCCATATGTCGGCCATATGTCAACAAGATGCAGTCATAAGCAGTATGATTCTATGGAGCCAAAAGTAAAATACATTTCCATCATCACGTGATCGGATCCTCTTGGTGACTGAGACTGCCGATTTCTTTTACACACGCATATACACAGGAACCTCAATATAGACCTCTCTAAGTGCAGGATAGTGTATGTACCATAGTGATTAGGGTATTCGACTTCCAGTAGAAAGGGACACATGCCTACTGGTAGGCTCTTGAGCAAGATGCCCCAGCTCCTTAATGGCATGCGTCTGAAGGCCTCTAGTCAATAGTTGCAGTGGGTGTTCATCACTGGGTTTGTTTTGTGTCAAAGAACCTAAAGTCGCTTGTGGTTCCTTACAGGCAACATCCAGACGGTTCCTATCGGCTACATCAGCTCATGTTTTTCGGCTAAGAACGGCACGCCGAGACAGCCCACGGTGTGCGGGCCCTCCAGGGCCACGCTGTGCATCCAGCCCAGTGTGTTTAACAACCCAGATCACGCTCTGGTGGGACTCCAGCACTTCTCCCATGTATGGTAAGGTCCTGTCCTAACCCCCTCACCCCCACCCACCCCTTTGGTTACAGCTGACTTAATGAAGGATGGAGTCGATGCCAAGATCAATAGTGTAATTACATTTGTGTGTGTGTGTGTGATTGGGTAGGACCTGTTTCCTTGCACCTTTTAGGGGAAAACGGTGGTTACAAATTGGCAGTGAATAAAATAATTGCTTTTGACAAGTTAGTTTTCCTTCCTTCCTCCCCACGACTGAATGCCCCTTGTTTTGATTCGCTGCGTAGTGCTATTCTAGTCATTAAGCTTTCGTCCAACGTGTCTTACAGTGGATTATTTTGGATCCGTGTCATTAAGGAGCAGGTAGGGCTTAGATGTTTTGCCCTGGGGGAGGGACACTCTAGCCACTACACTATCCTGAGTTAAATATCACATAAACCCTGTTAATATGCTACAATTCTTCCTTTCTCTGTTGGGTGTCTCCAGGATCATCTTCCTCTTTCATAAGAACGGTCACTTGAGCTACAAAGCCAAAGTGAAGCCCCCCAGGCTAAACGGTCAGAGGGTGGGCATCTACTCCACACGCACCCCCCACCGGCCCAACGCCCTGGGCCTCACGCTGGCCAAGGTCGACACCATCGTAGGCAAGTATGGGATTTCTGTGTGTGTGTGTGTGTGTGTTCTTGTAACGGATCAACTGCAATTGTGCGAAATACGACCTGGGCATGTACTGTACGATTTGGGCCCAGATTAAAAACTATTTTACGGTTGCGGACACATTTTCCGATTTGGATATTAAACTGATTCAATTCTTTTGCTGTTTTTTTTGTATTCCGCTTTTGTGAATATTTACTCATGACTCATGAACCCTTGAACCCTTATGATGAGATCACATGATGTGACAACCCTGTTTGTGGGGATTCCACTATTAGGTTTGGCAATCATGCAGTGGAAGGCTTACAAAACTGGCTCCACAGACAGAATAAGCAAGCATTCCACGTATCTGAATTCACTCAACTCAAGTTGCTTTGGATAAAAGCGTGTGAGAAACACTCAAACCTAATTATTTGTCTAATTTTACAGGTGACACGATTCATCTATCAGGCATTGACATGATAGACGGGACTCCGGTCCTGGATATCAAGCCGTACATCTCCGACTACGACTCCCCTCTCAGCCGACCCGGCGTGGTTGTAGAACCGTGTGAAATGGATGGAGACCAACCTGATGAGGTAACAACAGACGGCGCATTAAGCCTGCACACAAACCCTGGGTCTCCATCCCCCGGGAGAGACGCCTCATCGGCTAGAGCCGAGGATACCAGCGCCAGCAGTAGTGCAGGACGTGCGTACGAGGACGACGCCTCCACAACTGACGTTACGAACACAAGAGAAGCCCCGTCTTTGACCGTTGCTGATGCTGATGCTAACGCCGCTGCCCCCTTGTCCAAAGAGCTAAGTAATGTGCTAGCGGAGGTCGAAGCCTATGTCAACGAAACCCACCTGAACGGTGAACAGGAAGTATCAAAATCCAAACGACCAGAAACAACCCCATGCAGTCCTGGGCCCTGCTATGGGGAAGACGAGTACAGTACCATCGCCGCTTGGATCAGAGCGCCCCCTGTTGGCCACCTGGAGGTGCGATTCACGCCTCAAGCTCAGAGAGAATTAGCAGAGTTTCTCCCGCCTCAAAATCCAGGTAAATAAAACTGTCAGGAATCGGAACACAAAGTTCTTTCTACTTCTGCTTGTGGTTGAAATGGCTTCTGTGTTTTGTGTTGTCTTCGTGTAGTCCCCACCGGAAACACCCGTCCTCGCTTCAAGTTCCTGCGCGGTCCAGAGGAGGCGGTGGCCGCCCTCAGAGGGGTTCTGTCGGCCGACCCGCGCTCCGTCTACCGGCGGACCCGCTGTGGGGACAGACTGTTCTTCTTCACCCTGGACACTGCCGACATCACCTGCTGGTTCGGACCGGGCTTCGCTGAAGTACTGCGGGTCCAACCCGTAGGATCTTAATGGCTGTGTTTAATGTCGCAAATGCAAAAGTGCCTGGCAGATTGTAGATATGAAGATTTATTTGAACTTACTGAAATCTGAAGTCGTGAATTTAAACAATTAAATCGTTTCTGGACTTGCTGAATATGTAACAGCTATAATAAAAGATGTGACTCCATTGTGTTTTGGCCTTGCCTTTAAAATATGAGTGCAAACTACAATAATGCAAACCACTGAGCTTAGCTTATGTATCTATAGTAACAACCCAAAGGTCTTGGGCCAGGTCTATCTATCTATCTATCTATCTACACACATACGCAACACTATTTGTACATGCTTTTATTAGAGGAACATCTTTTACGATAGGTCACTCATCAAACAGAGCGGTATTTGAGAATATATATTTGTAAGAACTGGAAATTTGGACAAAGGCAGATTAGAAATAGCTGTAGTACAACCCGTTGAACACCAGAGGGCGGGACGTCTCTTCACCAACCGGAAGCCGAATTATGGAGGTTTTATGAGGAAGACGAGTAGCTCGGCGGACCAATAGCGACGCTCCAAAGTGTGTTTGAAATCCAGAGCGGTTGTAGTTGACGGGAGCACAACGCAAGGTTTGTTTACATGTGTTTGCTTATGTTTTTGGAAGTGTCACCTTCGGTTATTTGTTATCTTACTTTACAAAAGGTTACTCTCTTAGTTAGGCAGCTGCTTGCTTATCGCAGCGCAACTAGTGGGTAACTAGTTACTAGTTATATTACTAGCTATTGGATAACTACATGCTTTCCGAGTGTGTTAGGTCTCAGGTCTGATTTTACAGTAAAATGTGGTTACTATATATATATATATATAAATCTTAAGATAACGGAGATGCTTTTGTTCTTTGTAGGCGCAACGCCGGATTTGCTCAAACGAGAGATTAAACCTTCGCAGGAATGTCAGATTCAAACGGGGTGGATTTGGTAAGGATTATCTATTGACGTTCACTGGTTTGCGGATACTATAAAGCATGGGTGTATTTGAAGTGATTTCGTGTTTTCATTTTCTCTCACTAGCCACCCCTCACGTCTGTGGAGCGTGTTCCTTTAAGAAGTCTGCAGAATGACATGCAACACATGCAATTAACTCCGTCGTCAAAGCGCCAATCAAGATCACTGGCCAGTAGAGATGTTTTAAAACCCCCCACGGTTAGTCACGTATACGACTATAGGGCATACTTGATGCTTGACGTTTATCTGGCTATTGTTTTAACCTACCACTCGTTCTAATCAACAGAGGGATGACTCAAACCAGCCAAGCAAAGAGAAAGGCAGCAGTTCCTTCAATGTAGATAATATTTCCATACTTAATGGCTCTACTGCCTGCAGTGGCGACATAACGTTCAAATCCTTTGCCTGTGCCGGCGGTGAGATCGAGATTTTGGACCACTCGGATGTGGCGGAAGATAGTGTTGTTCTCCCAACACACCAGCCTTCTGACACTTGGCTACAAGAGGACGCCACCATCGCTGACAGTATGATAATCCATGAGTCCGGGAACGACCATATGGACCACGCCTACTGTAACCCAGAGGAGGCCGTTGATGTGGTGATGAACCACACTGTGCCTCCAACTGAACATTCAAACTCACTCCCAAGCTTGGTGTCCACAAACATGGATGCCCAGCAAGAACCCACTGTGGTTAATGGCTGCAGAGGAGCTGAATGTGACATTACTTACAAGTCATTCGTCTGTGATGGAGGAGAAGTGGAGGTTCTGGATGCCACCGCCCGTCCGTTGAGTGAGACTATCCCTTTACCCAAGGAAGGGCTTGCAGACCAGCATCCCGACGACAGTGTCAGTATGAGCATCGTGGTGGACGACTGTGGAAGTCAAGATCACACCGATCATCCGTACAGTAGCAAAGAATGTGGATCTTCGTATTCTATCGCTCCAAACCCTACAGATGGACTGACGGACATAACGCTGAAATCGTTTGTCTGCACTGGGGGAGAGGTCGAGGTTTCAAATGGCACTACAGTTGCAGAGGAGACAATTCCTCTACCTTGGGTGCAGCTCGGCATGAGCAATTATTTGGCAAACGATGAAAGCATAATAAACCAAAGCGAATTGGCAGCCAATCAGGCCGTGGAACCATGTAATGGCTATTTGGAGCACTGCTATTTTAATACTGAACACCTCATCAGCGGTGCCCTCAAAGCACCCCAGGAGGAGTCTCTGCCAAGCAGCGCTGAAGCTCCTCAGCTGGAAGAGCATGTCGGCGTGGTAACCGATGGAGCATTCGACTCCCTGAGCGCTACAGCCGGTGACGTCAACCCGACGGACGCCGTCATGCAGTTGGAGAAGCCTGTGTCTCTGTTGGAAGGTCCTGCAGGGATCAGCCCACCCCCACACAACAACAACAACAACAGCAGAGCAGTTGGCATCGTAGAGAGTCACGATCCAGAGTCACAACGTCAACAACCCTGCGCTCTGAAAAGTGAGTCCATTGAACCCGCGGCTGTGATTCAGTCTGTAATCCCTGATGCATCGATCTCTGCGCCTAACACAGAGGAGATCCTCGATGTCTCCCGGGCGAATTTGTCACCCGCTGAAGTGAGTGCGGTATATTGCGCATGGCAGCCTTGCGACTCCCCTGACGGTAGGGCGCGCGAGCCCCCATCCCAGCCTCGGGGGTCAATCACTGTGCAAGTTGAGGGGCAGGTTATCGGTGACTCCGAGGTACATTTGAGGAGCAACTCTCTCGGGTGCAGCGGGGCACAGAAGGACAGCGCTCTAGGCATGTCCAGCGATGCCCCAGTCGGCTCTGCAGAAAAAGAACCTGCTAAAAACCCCTCCAACGTTTTGCCCAAGCTGCCGGAGTTTCCCGCGGTGCCAAACTCGCTGCAGTTTGAACTCCTCAGTCCCGTCGCCAGGGGAACGCCCCTGGCCAGGATCCGGACTTACAAGGACTCTCCTTTGGCCAAATATCTGACTGAGGGTCCTTTCCTGGAGAAGAGCTTGGTGGGTTCTCTTGAGAAGGAGCCACTCTTGTGGCCCTTCATGGGGCCCTTGGAAAGCCCTATGCCCCGGCCCCTGTTCAACTCCACCGCTCTGGGCACCAGGTACTCCAGTGAGGTCCCGCCCATCGTCGTCAGGGAGGTGCCTACGCACAAACCGCCGCCCAAACACAGTGTGGTGGCGGCGGTGGCGGAGGCGGCGGCGGCGGCGGTGCCCGCCTCCCAGGAGCAGGTCTCAGGTCTCCTGGACCTCCCCCTGATCCCCAACGGGCCGCTGCAGCAGCAGCTCCGTCAGATGGCCGAACTCCTCATCTTGGCGTCGGGGAAGATGAGCTCCAAGGCTGCTCCTTTCCCCGCCGCCGCTTCACCACCACCACCACCGGTGGAGTCCCACAGCGTCAACGTGGGGACCTCTCCGTTGAAGTTGGTGGACCGCTGCTTCAACACGTCCGGCGAGTTCGAGAGGAAGAGGGACTTCTCTGTGGCGGACGGCTGCACCGCTACTGACCCTCTCCTGTGGAAGTGAGTTATGAAACCCATGACTCCATAGATAGTAGAATAGGGTAGTGCCTAGGATGCTCGTCTCCAGGCGAAAGATACCCGGGTTTGATCCCCATGTCCACAGTCTGTCATTCTTGTGAGCAAGATTCCCAAAGAGAACCCAAACCTGCTCCTTAATGACACGTGTGTCAGTTTACTGTACATTTGTAGATAAAGTTTTCTAAAGGGGTGTACTTTGATCTACTGTCTAGATAGCGATACAATTCTTTCAATGCATCTTAAAAGTGAATTAGGTGGAGATGCACTCCCTTCACTAGTTCCCCACCTCTCTCCACCTTGTCCCAGTGTGCCCCCGGGCAGTCTGGAGGGTCTGTCCAAGCGGGAGCTGGAGCAGAGGCTGAGGTCCAGCATGATCATGGTAGAGGCCCTGGTGCAGCAGCTGGATGCCGCCCGCGGACAGCAGAGCCCCCCCACCGGCCCTCCGCCCTCCCAGCTCAGGGACACGCTGGTGCAGACGGACCACACTGAGCTCAACCAGGTACCGTCACAAGCCCCCGAGGATTATAGCTCTGAGGGGTACAAGCAAAGGGGCTTCACCTCTGGGAGTTTCCATGGACCAGAAAATCGTTTTCTTTAATCCTTGGTGTGCTTCAGTACGTCCTTCTAGATTATTCTTAAAGGTGCTGTAGATGAGAGTTAAGAGCTATAATTTGAGTAAGTAATTAGAAATGTTATAGCCACCTGCCAGCTATTAGTGAGTGAAATGCACTGTGAGAATATCTGTTTCAAGTTGACTGCGCCTGCATCTGTATGAGACCATTTAGACTTTAGACAGCTCCAGGTTGATTTCTGACCAATCAGGGCATCTCTTCCCTGATTGGTTCAGGGAATCCATCTTGCCTGTCAATCACAGGTGCGTGAAATGCAACACACATCAATGGCGGGGAATCATAGGGAGGAAGCCGAGGCAGTTGCTCTCATGCTCTTTTCTGCTCTCTCTCTCTCTTTACAACTCCTGAATCCTTTTAATGGGATTGAACTTGATTGAGGAGGGAGCATAATTTAGTGGTTTGAACCCCATGTCCACAGTCTAACTGTAGGCATCCCTGAGCAAGATGCTTAACCCCATAGTCACTGTAAATGGTAAGGTAGTATACACTTTATTTCAATGTGCTCATCGCTCCCAGACCTCGACGTACAGAGACCTCTACATGACGGCCCTGGGTCGGATCCAGGAGCTGGAGATGGACCAGACTTCCCTCCAGAGTCTGAAGGAAGCCGTGCAGGGGGCGAAGGTCACCATGGTAACGTCTAGAACATCTGTTACATCTGTCTTTGCTCTCAAAATATGTCTTGGCCCTATTCTGTTCTCCAACATGTATGTATGTATGTATGTATGCATGCATGTATGTTAGACAGACAGACAGACAGACACCTTCTTTCATATGTTTTTCCAACCTCGACCAAATAGTCTGCCTGTTGCGTACCTCCCCTGGAGGCCGCGGTAGACGCTGCTCGTCTGCTGTGGCTGGAGCTGCCATCTCTCTTTAAGCGAGAACGTGGTTTATTTCCCCCCGCCGACAGGGAATGCTGAGTGCAGACACGGACACGGCCATCTCAACCATGAGGCAGAAGGAGCAGGCCGTCAGGGAGGACCGCAGTAGCCTACTAGTCCAGGTAGGCCCCTCCTCCTGCTCTCCCCTGACCTGCTGGATGCTCATCAGACCAGGAGTGGGAGGGACCTGTGTGGTTTAACCTATGGGTTTAACGTTGGGGTCCACGTTGTACTGGCCCTCAGTGTAAATCACCCACATTCAACAGTTCTCTGTCTGTCTGTCTGTCTGTCTGTCTGTCCTCTCCCTCCCAGTATGGAGAGATGAAGGGTCTGTGTGGTAGGTTCACTGAGAGCCATGCCAGCATGATGCAGAAGGTCCGAGCCGCCCTGCGACAGAGGGAGGACATGAGGAGACAGGTGGACGAGGCACTAGGCGCCAAGGAAGCTGTAAGAACCCCTCGTCTTTCATTCTTAATCAAGTTGAACTCAAGGCCGTGAAAATGGAGAAATGGAAGATTCTTATTGACGGTTTTTATTGACGAATGCGGTCTGCGTGGTATCTGGACGGCAGTGCCACCTCATCGATGTGAAACGACGAGTGAGGCTTACGGTGAAGAACGTCTGCCAGCTCAGCGTATTCATCGTCGTTCATCTTGTAGGCCTGAGTGCGTCTTATTTCTGGAAACCTTTTGCAGGCGTTCAGTGTGACGGAGCAGCTCCGGGTCCACTGTGCCCAGCAGATATCTGAGATGGAGGAGAGCCTTGGCTGCCACCAAGAGCTCCTGGAGGCCCTCAACAAGACCTACCCAGAACAGGTACACACACACACACACACACACACACACACACACACACACACACAGGCTTT
>OMNS01031291.1:0-10002 GCA_900303225.1 Laemonema laureysi | reverse complement strand
GAAGAACAATGTGTCTGAGTGCATGACTCATCGGCGGACGCCAGCACATATGATGAACGATGCGTCAGTTGGAGACTATTCTGACATAATACTGTAATCACATCACAGGCTTTTGTGGATCACTGGGCAGGGGAGTTGGACAACCAGCTATGACCGGTTAGACACACCACTCCACAGCTCACACCTCATGAACAAACGGCAGGAAATCAATGAAAACACACACACACACACACACACACACACACACACCTTGTTTGTGTTTGTGTATGTTTTTTTTATGGATCTACTAGGGATCGTATCCCATTCGAAAAACAACAGACAAGGTCACAGACAGACCAGGGTCTGCTGTGTGTAGGGAATCGCAAGGCTTCTCCTAAAATCATTGTAATCGCTAAACAAAGACATCCATGAATACTATACCAACCAGTGTCCTGTTCCTCTTGTTTTTCGACAGAACGATGGCTAGAATTCCAACGACGACGGCCTGGAGGTACGAGACACGGTGACACAGTGTGAAAAACCATACACGCCATACACGCGTGACCACTGAAACCCCACTCGTTATACTGCAATGCATGTGGGAATATGCCATGCTATGCGCTGATGGATTCAGTGTGTTGGGTAAGAACGAGGTCAGAGGTTATACAAACACTGTTTTTCTAATTTCTAAATATAGCGATTACTATGAGTCACTTTTTTGTCAGCTCAGAGTTGAATTTATTCTATTATATTTATTGTTACTCAGGACTAAGACCTGTTTTATGATCCGTTTTGCAGGAATAAAATATTTAAATATTTTACATAGTTACATACATAAAAAAATATATAAAATAAATGCGTTAAGAGACAATACTTACTGCAGAATACTGCAGAAACTGCAGAAACTGATTTTCGGTTCTCATACTTTCTATGAGCAGTGTTAACGGTCGCCGGAGCGAGAAGAATAATGTTAAAGTTAAAGTTTAAAGTTAAAGTTCATGACACCTCTCTCGGGCCCGGCTCTGTAGGGACAAACAGAACATGAACTTGTGAGAGCGCTCACAGGGCTAATCTATGCAGGCTCACCACAAGCCCGGCGCTGAGGGCCATCACGTTGGAGATGGAGTACTCCATGGCGCGCGCCTGCTGGTGGAGGTTGATGTGACGGAGCACAGCACCGTGCACCAGTGCTCCCAACAGGAAGTTGACGTGGCCAATCAGAATCACGCTCAGGCCCATCTTCATCAGAGCCAGGGGGTCCTCCAGATTGGCACAACGCACGCCTGCCATTGGACAATTTTAACCGGTAAAGAGGAATATGTTGAATGTAGGAAGTGGTAGAGATTAAGTGAGGTTGCAAAACACTGAAAACATGTTGCATTTGAAAAAAAAAAGACTATTTGACATACATTTTAAATGTCAATGTTTGTGGAGGAGGTAAACGCTGAAGCCTAGAGCTTTTCTCTCTCACACACACACACACACACACACACACGCACGCATACGCGCGCACACACACACACACACACACACACACACACACACACACACACACACACACACACTCACTCTTTGGGTAGAGTGCTAGTGTCCAGGGAGACTGTCAGTCAGGTGACCCATTCATTTTTTTGTTTATCGATCAGAATCTAAGAGGGCAGGTCAAATCCACAGCAAAGACGCCACAGGCATGAATGATTAGCCATGTCCTGATCTACTGTGCACTTTTCGATGCCTACTACAGCACTAGTAGGCATAAGGTATGGGATGTGTTACCTTTATATTTTGCTTCATTATTATTTATTGGCCTACATTTTATTTGCTATTGGCCTCTGTTTTGTGTGTCTTAATATCCCGACATATTGCATAGGTTCACCAACCAGGTGAGCTTTTAAGAGGGTGTAAGATTCAAATACTAAAAAGGCGGAAGGTTGTTTATTTTATAGGCTTCATTTCCAGGTTTGATGGCTTTTAAATCAAAAGTTACAAAAAGCTACTATAAAATGAACGCATGGTAATTGAATGCGTTTTCTAGATATAAAACTCAAACTGATGTAGAAAAAAACTGATTTAATAGCAGAATACATAATTTATTTGGAAGGCGCAATCCTTTTAACACTCGAAGTCATTGAAGACAATTGCTTCCACAACACTTTTAAAACTAGAGTAAAACAAATCAATCAAATACCCGAACGTCGTATGCTACGATACTTATGATCCTGGAAGTTTATAAACAACAAGTTGAAGTTCGCCTATCAAATTCATCTCACAAACCCGCGTGTAAATAGAGCCCCACCCAAACTACTAATCTGATGAACGTATTACCTTTAACAGCCATCCCGTTAAGTTACCATCCGCCCGGTCTTATGATATGGTTTCAGTCGACCTGTGGTGTGTAAAGTTGCCAACACTTTTTAGCCTGTGAGCGAACAGTAATAACGAAGCCAGGTGTGTCTATTGACAAAATTACGCTCCTCCCATCTAATCGCTATGGAAGTTTTAAAATGCTGAAGATGACATGTAGGGCAGGTACAATAATAAATAAAACACCTTAAGCATATGGGGTCTAGTTGCTTTCATTCGTTCGTAAGTATTTGTAACCTATCTAATACGCTCGATCTCAGTTGAAAAGTTGTGCTAAAGGCCTATGGGCAAACGTATATTAGAATTTATGATGACAACCCAATGTCTAAATATATTACAGTATGGCGACGTAGGCCTGTAGGAAGAAGCAATTAAAATAGGGGCTGGGTAATTTCTTTATTGCAGTCTGCCGTGATGATTAGTGCAGTCAGACAGTGAGAGATGCCGTTGGCGTAACCGTGTGGTCTATTAGCTGTTCTTTGATGCCACCTAGCGGGCAACCACATCAATAGCATATAAATACAGGCAAACAAATCACTGGCGGGTCAGCGAAGAAAAGCAAGTGCACTTTGCACTGTGCGAAGCAAGTGAGGTGTTATACATTACATAACATTTTATTTCCGTTTTTATTTTCATATTGAAGATTACAGTGAATGCAACATGAGTTGGATAAATGGGTTGAGCAGTGAAGTGGCCAGTACTGACGTAACACATTCCCGTAGGCCTACAACAGTGCCTATGTTTTTATTTAGTAACTTACTAAATCATGTAATAAAGCTATTTATAGACCTGCTACATGCTACATGCACGCGGTAGCTTATATTATAATGCAATGTGCTATGACCATTTAAATAATACAACCTTGACACTTTAAAAAGATCAGCATTAGTAGGCATATGTATACTAATGTCCAATCTTTTTTGTATTATTCCCCAACTCTATAAAAAACGGTCGAAACGTATTTTTCACATCACACCAATGCGTTTTTCAGAGCATATCCTCTTCGGAGACGTGTGGACGGTGCCCTGGTGCTTGAGCGTCACCGCGCGCACGGCGATCAAATAGGTTATCTCGCACAGGTTCAGGATCACGCACACGACCGACGCGCCCACCATGAAATAAGTGAACACCGTCTTCTCGGTGGGCCTGGCTACGTAGCAGTCCACCACGTTGGGACAGGGGCTGACTGCGCACTTGACGCGCCGGGGCAGCTTGAAACTATCGTAGATGAGGTGGAGGAGATAGAGGAAGCCCACCTCGATGGCCGTCTTGAAGAAGAGGCTCAACAGGTATGTCCACCACAGCCCCCCGTGCTTCTGGCCCGTGTTGTCGTAGAGACGCGCGTGCTCGCCGTGCTTGAGGCGGTACTTGCTCTCGCGCTCCTCGCGGTACGCCACATGCAGTACCACCAAGAACGAGGGGCACGTGACGAAGATGAGCTGCAGGGCCCACAGGCGGATATGGGAGACCGGGAAGAAGTAGTTGTAGCAAACGTTGGTGCAGCCGGGCTGCCGGGTGTCGCAGTCAAAGTGGCCCTGGTCGTCGCTCCACACGCGCTCGGCCGCCACCACGAACACCATCACCCGGAAGACGAAGACCACAGACAGCCAAATGCGCCCGAAGACGGTCGAGTACTTGTTCACCCCACTGAGCAGATCCTGAAGGCTCTTCCAATCCATGCCTATAGAGCCTGGGAGTGCTTCCTTTCAGTTGTAAGGGTTCGCAGGCTATTTAAGTCGGTTTGTTTTTTTCAGTCTTGGAAACGTTTGAGGACTTCTACACAATAAACAACAACGAGAAGAGAGAATTAAGGATCATTGAAATAGTATTTTATAATTACACTAAACTTGAACAGTGAGTACGGGTATCTTGTTTAGCCCACCTTTTGTTTTTCCTTACCTTGTGATTTTAAGGTTTGGTTAGGCTCATACTTAAATAAAGTATATTTGTGAGACATTGGTCTTTAGCATGAGGTGACCAGAATTTAATCTGAAACAACAACTGACACAAAGCGGAAGAATACATTAACAAAATGACTCTCTTTACCTTACAGGACCAACGCTTGGCCCATGGTGTTCAGCTGCCGAACAAAAAGGGTCCACTTAGTTCCAGTTAGCAGAAAGGTAATTTGAATAACTCCGCATCCACAATTGGACTGGTCCCAGTAGTGCAGGGAGCACTTGGCCCCAGTCTGGAGGTGTGTCCAGTGTGTCTTGGAATATTTCCAATTCTTTGCTACTAATGGGTCTCGTTAAATGTTCTCTAGGTGCTCCTTTCAATCTATTTTAGTTACTTTCTCTCTCTCTCTCTCTCTCTCTCTCTCTCTCCGCTGCTACTGAACGCCCCAACAACAGCACAACAATCGCTGTACTGAATACTGTTGTTAATCACTGAAACTGAATTCTGAGTACTTCTCGGTGTACATCTGCTATTAGGCTACTATTGATATGGTCTAACAATACATTCACATGTGTTGAGTTGCTGAGAAATCTTGATCAACATAAAAAATACAAACTATGAGGCCAGAATAGAATAGAATACTACATTGGAGTGTATTGAAATGTATTTAATATTTAATTTATTGCTTCATCTTGTTTGTGGTTGTGACTTATGCTCTCATTCCCTAGCAGGCAACACCTTATCAGTTCCATTAGGCATGTTTGATATCAATCTATTCCTGTTGTATAACCCTTTTTGATAAGTTAACAATACACAGGGCCACCACCTAACATGTGTTTGTTCAAGAGTCCTGTGATACTGGTTGTCTAAGTTTTTCCTCTGTGAGTAATGTCCAGTCTGGGGCATTGTTCACCGTGTGCAAGTGTAATGTTCTTTAATGTCACGTATTCTCTGTAATTTATTTATTGACTCGTGACGATGACTAAAAAACGTAGAGAAGGATTTCTCTGAATGCAGGATGTAGCTGATTAGCCTCACTGTACATAGGGGTCATAATGTAGGCCTACGCCCATTTCCATCAGTGTACACTTGGTGGTCAAGGTGTCCCTCATGTTCTGCTGAAAGTATATGAAAGACATTTTTCTCTGCACTTCATTGGTGTTTGAACTTACACACATCTGATATCCCCTCCATTAGGATTCGATAATTTCAAATATGTCGCTTTATGTCCAACCCTCTTGTTCCCATTAAAACAAAATGAGTTTCAGCTGTAGGTTTATCAATCATCTGCTTTTATTTGAAAAGTTTTATTGTACAACCATGTTCAGGTGTGTTACATAAAAAGATCAAATAAATAATACAAGTATCAACTGAGCATATAAAAATAGATTTTTTTATAAAATAGGAGCCCTTGTGTGTTTCGGGACATGCTATTGAGCTGTACTTGTTAATTATATAAAAATTAAGACAAAACTCATATTGTAAACGCTTTTTGGAAAAGTTGTTTTGTTTAACTTTTCCAAAAACCACATTGAATAGTTACATATGATGGCTGGTAACAAGACTTATTTTCCAGTATTACAAATGTTTTCAGTGATTACAACATAAGACCAAAGAGTAAACTTGATACATTGATAAGTTGCCAGGCTGACAAAATATATATAGGAAACAATCCTGCTTTTTCCTCTCGACCATAACTTTTCTCACATCTATTCAAGCCTATGTCACTCAAGAGATGGCCAGACTGTACGCCGGGGCAGAAATCTCCGGAGTGGATTTACCATCGGCCATCATCATCTTCTCAGACATCACAGGCTCTTTGTAGATCGAGTGAGCGTTTCCGGCCAGGGGGATCTTGGCCATGACGAAGGAGTTGGTGTTTTGTCGACTGGGGCGCCGTTGTTCACCACAGCACTCCCAGAACCTCTTCCCGCACAGATATATGACCTCGCAAATAGTTAGCAGAATGCACACGAAGCTGGTCACCACCATGAACACGGTGAATATCTTCTTCTCCGTGGGTCTGTGGGGCGACACAGGAAGGTCGGGTTACAAGGGTAGTAAGAAGGGTCAGTTGAAGACAAATAATGAGGAGGTTCTAGGATGATCAATCCAGGTCAAATTCACATACACAACCGCCCCGGTGCTGATAGGGACAGAGTACAATATTGTTAAAAGACACAAACCCCTTTCCCAAGGTGACATTTAATAACACAAATGTCCAGCCATACTGGAATTGGAAATCTTAATGGTATAACAGTGTTTTAAATACATTCCTTGGGGAACATCTGACCACCTTTTCCCCTTTTAACCCAACACTCGTACACATGGGCTTCAAATGTCATTAAAGGATAATTGCTGAAATCAGGGACTGTTTTAAAAAATATATATTTTAATGCCATTATGGACAGGAGAGAGGAGAGAGAAAAGTTGGTTGAAAGAGAGAGGGAATGGCATGTAGCACAAGACCGCAGGTGGGAATCGAACCTGGGTCGCTACGAGGCGTATCATCCATAGTAGTTATAGTTGTCTTGCCTACTGATATTGAACGCACTTATTGTAAGTCGCTTTGGATAAAAGCGTCTGCCAAATGGAATGAAATGATGAAAGATGTCTCAAAACAGGCTCTACAGCTCACCTGGCGATGTAGCAGTCCACCACGTTGGGACACGGGTCTTCCCGGCACTTGACCAGTGGCGGGAAGAAGGTGGCCTCGTAGATGTAGAACAGCAGGAAGATGAACACGGCCTCCACCACCATCTTGAACAGCAGGCTGAGGAAGTAGGTCCACCACAGGCCGCCGCGCTTCTTTCCCGTGTTGTCGTAGAGCGGCTGGCAACCCTCGCCGTACTTCAGCCGGTGTTTGCGCTCGCGCTCCTCCCGGTACCCCACGTGCAGCACCACCAGCAGCGACGGGCACGTGACGAAGATCAGCTGCAGGGCCCAGAGGCGGGTGTGGGAGATGGGGAAGAAGTGGTCGTAGCAGACGTTGTGGCAACCGGGCTGCCGCGTGTTGCAGTCAAAGTCCTTCTGCTCGTCGCCCCACACCTTCTCGGCGGCCACCACGAACACCATGAGCCTGAAGATGAACACCACAGAGAGCCATATGCGGCCGAAGGCGGTGGAGTATTTGTTCACCCCGCTCAGGAGGCCCTGGAGAAAGGCCCAATTCATGCTGTGCGTTTCAGTTGTGTCTTCT
The DNA here is from genome assembly GCA_900303225.1 of Laemonema laureysi. NCBI lineage: Eukaryota > Metazoa > Chordata > Actinopteri > Gadiformes > Moridae > Laemonema > Laemonema laureysi. The sequence goes on along the minus strand of OMNS01031291.1, from coordinate 2,564 downwards.
TCAGTTGGTCCACCTTAACTAACTCAAAATATGAACCTTGCCTCGCAAATGTTCTTCTTCTTTTCCCTACTCGAGGTGCGCTGCACTGAGAGTTTTACTGTGTGGTATCTGCAATGCACTGCGTATTGCTGAAGACCTCTTGGCACAAGTTGGAGGGGAGGGCAGGTATCAAAGAACAGTAAACAATACATAACTCCACCACTTCTCCTTCACTGATGGGAGTGGTGACCGAGCCCTTAGGGAAATGTCCGGCCGTAGGTGGAGAGCAGTGAAGCTAGTTAGTCACTTAGCAGACACTTTTATCTGAAGCCATTTAAACACTTTTTGTTGGACTTGTCACTAATGAGCGGTTAGTGCATCTTGCTCAGAGATGACTACAGGGAGCCTCCGGGCATTAGGATTCAAACACAGAACAGGGAATTGAGGCATTGTACAATAACAATCTATGACACATTCTTTAGTGTGATAGATGTTTTTTTATACCTTAGGGCCTAAAGTAAAGGCATATCAAATAAGATTTGATTTGATACGTTTTGATTTGGTTTGTCTTGATCTCTTATAAAATAAAGTTAGCTATCTGTAAAAGTGCAAAGAGGATTCAGGCCGACGGACAACTTTTATAACAAGATTAAGACAACGGTCAGTACAAGTGTCAGCCCACTTTCCACGGGTAAGAATGGAGAGGAAAGGCACATACCATAATACAAACCAAGATAATGGAACGAGACATAGGGCAACTGAAGGCAAGCAACGAAAAAGCCAACGCACACACACGCACGCGCGCGCGTGCGTGCGTGTGTGTGTGTGTTGGCTTTTTCATTGCCACTGATGGTTTTCATGAAACCATCAGTGGCTAGTTTTCAATTTCTAAATATAGTGACAGGTCAACACAGTATATATTTTAACACAAAAATAAAGATGTGCTTAAAAGGTCCTTAACAAAAACATGTTTTAACGTAGTCCAAACTGATAAGACATGTCCTATGTTTTTATTTGCAATATATTAAAATTTACTTGAGTGCTTTTATTTGAAGGCGCAGCAGGATATATAGTGTTTTTAAGAGACGCGTCTGTGGGACCTTGGGGGAAAAAACACGAAAAATGAGATACGGAGGACAAAGGCGTTCTGTCACTGCAACTTTTTTTTCTATATTTTAAGTATCCCTCCCTTGTTGTATAAGACTACTTCCTGATTCATCGCTGAAACTGTGTCGGGGAAAGGAGACACAAATTGAGATAGACCAACCCCCTTTGGACATACTCCCCACATAGGCTATTCCCTACTGCATCGCTGGACTAGACAATGTGACCCTGTACAGCACAGTTCACCCGCCTGTGCTAGTTGAAAACACTCGGAGCTACGGACCGAGGTGTCGGTGTTATCACGCGACTAGGTGGGACAGCAGCCTTTCGACAGTGCATAAATCTGCCTGCCAGTACACAGCCCGTCCAGCTGGCTGCCGCCTGCCCCTACAGCGACGGGAGGTAAGAGCGCCGCTTCCCGGGACGGTGCGGGTAGCTAGTTAGCTAGCTAGTTAGCTCATTAGCAACTTGCTGTATTCACTGAAATGAGCGAGAAACCGTAGCGCGGCGCTAAACTAACGACGATGGCAGCTCTGTGAAGGCATTTAAGTCTTTCCCCCATCTGTTTTTGTTTACACTGCTAGTCCGACGCATTGGTTTTTAAAGCGAGCGTAAAGTGTTAACTTAGCAACTTTGCTAGCTAGCGAGGTATTTGATGTCGGATTGCCAGCATAGTATGCATGCCAAATTAACTGCAATACACTGCAGCACGTCGTTTCTCTTCTTCACCAGAGGTGCCAGCTGAGCTGTGCTCCAGCGAGCCATGCGACAGTGGTGTGTCACGGCTGCGACCCCACGCACTGAACCACTCCCCACAGGGCGCCTCTCACCAGCACCCCCCTTAACAGGTAACACCGTATTGTTTTTAAAGAAAAGTTGTGCTCGCGTTTCGACCGATGCGTATGCTGGCTAATGCTGTGAATTAGAACAGTTTTTCCCCCTCAAATGGCAGGGTGTATCAACGTTAATTCTACCGGCGTGGACAAATTGGGTTAGGTTAGCTGGCAAGTGTTGATGCCAAGTAGTCGATACTGTGCCAAAAGTTTCCAATGACTAAAAAGTTTTTCACAAGAAAATAGAGCTGAAAAGTTGAAGTTGGGTTGACTCATCATTCCTTTTTTAAATGCAGTCATTACTCCATTTAAAAGCCACCTAACCATTTACTATTCTCAGATTCATAAAAAATGTATACATTTCTATATATCTCTATTTCAATTCAGCATACTGTTTTTCCTACCAGATGACAGGATGGAGTGCGGTGCGGTGGAGCCACGCTACACCATCGAACAGATAGACCTCCTGCAGCGCCTACGCTTATCCGGCATGACCAAGCCTCAGATCATCCACGCCCTGGAGTCACTGGAGCGCCTGGACCCGGAGCGCCGCCCGTCCCACTGTGACCCCCCACCCAACGGCACTCCCTTGGCTTCGGTCACCGCTACGGCCCCCGCCGCCGCCGCCGCCGCCACCACCAACACCCC
>OMNS01031287.1:0-10389 GCA_900303225.1 Laemonema laureysi | reverse complement strand
ATTACTGCAGAGGCAGTATTTATATTTGTCAATAATGTTTGTTTATGGTCATTTTAATGTATCGTGACCTATATTAGATTCGTTATCGGATAGTGCATGGGTGGTTGTTGCCCAAGTATTCTCGTTGAGTTGCTTTTGTTTACATCTGTACCCGGTGTGTTGCCATGTAGTACTGTTAAATAATGCTGAGAAGCGTATATTGTTATACCGCCAAAACATGAGAGCGCTGCATGAACTGATGATACCTCTGAGCCTCGCTTTTCGGCATAAGAATCTGTTTGACAATGAACTCGGCAGCCATTTTGGCTTCGGATGTTTTGGGACTTTTTGGTTACAAAATATTAATTCTTCCAAATAGAAAACCAAAGGGTCACTCATCGGTGGTTTTGGCGTTTGCATGTGTCCATACTGTCTTGAGTGTGAATAGGTCATGGCGAGTAGTGCATGGTTTGTAAAATGTACACACCATGTGGTTAGATCCTTACCTCTAAAATGGAGGACAGACGTTCTTCCAAATATGAGAATAACAAAGGATTTGCCAGCATCGCACAGTGTCTCATTTAACTCATGGGCCTAAGTGCTGTTTATCTGGTGACCAAATTGAAAATATCAAATTACCCGATTTGGGAGTTTAATTAGTCTAAAGTTATTTACAGCCAAGACAACAAGGACTTATTCACAAGGGCACCGATCCTCGTTTTTCGTATTTTTTCTCAGACATTGAGTGAAGTAGATAAACAGGTCCGACGTACAAGACGTCTGACACACAGAGGGTTAAACCCCTTCGCTAGCGAGAGGCTTCATAATAGGACGTAGAATTAGCATGGAGGCAGAATACCGACTCTCCCTTCCTGCTTCCCGCTCAAAATACATCCAAGCACTTTGGAATACGTTTGAAGAAAAAAAGAGACTGTTAACGATTTTGTATGCCTGACGTACAATAATGTACTTCTTTATTTTGCAGTAAAAGACGGTTAACTCGCTGAAAACTATTTCACTCCCAATCCTGATCAATAAACCAAAACAATGATCTTACACAGAACGACACGTTATGTACATTGCCCTTTCTTTTCTATCTGTCAAAAAGTTGACCAATGTGTGTGTGTGTGTGTATATATATATATTTATATACTAAAAGCTATTAACATTTCAACTGCTTGCCTCTAACATGCAACTTGACCCTGCCCTTATATCTATTTATTTTTTCTTCTCCGTGTTTCTGCCTGAGTCTGTATGGTTGATTTGAATATTGTAAGCCAACCTGTGCATATTAACACCTCCTTTGTACATTTTCACGTTGATTGGATTCTTTTGTTTCGGTAGCTCTCTTTGTGTTCTTCTTCTTCTCTAACGATACTAAATAAATAAACGAAACGCGTGACGCTGAATGAAGCCTCTTCCTCTTGCCTTCTTGCCTCAATTCATCCATCCGCTGGATTTACCTTTTCCCTCCTAACAACCGCTAACAGCACGTGTACTTTTCCCTCATGTTACTCGCGCAGTAAATTCAGGTCAGTTGTCTCTATTATCTATCTCTGGAATTGTATTTATTGTGTAATGTGCCTTGCCGCTGAATATCATGTAACTAAGTATATACATAAATCTAAACGCTAACCCAAAAAAAGACATAGGAAAGCAGATGCCTTTCCCGTGCTAAATCGCTCGCTCTCTCGCTCACTCTCACGCACACACACACACACACATGAACACACGCATGCACACACACAAAGAAGGATAGGGCTGGAATGTTCATTCCTCTTTTAATTAGTTAAGCTTGGGGAGCTCAAGGGATACAAAAGAGTCCAGCCGCCATTGTTGTGTCCGTGGATCCAGCCGTAACCATAGTTACCAGAAAAGTAAAGTCTCCGAATCTGGGAAGTTGAAAGAGAAAAGCGCCTGAGCTTCTTGCCAAATGTTGACTCTTTTTCCTTCATGCTCGACGTACATTTCTGCTTGACTAGTACCTGCAACAGTATTTTAGTATCCCCTGCAACAGTTGTGTTGAAGAAAACGTGTTTTACTGTTGATACTTGCAGGTCATAATAACGAATAAGAATGAAGACACAATAACCTACTATTCCTAACAATACAATAGATAAAATAAAATAGAAAAAAATTAAGTCAAATATAAACACAATTAAAGTATCTGTATTTACAATATTATAAAAGCTACAATTATGATCTTTAGAAACGTAACGTTCATTTCCAGTCACGAGTTTCACAATGTCTTCCTATTTTCTTATCCATCAGGTGACGCCACATACCTGGACATCTTCCGCGAGTTCTCGCACATGGCGTCGCACAACCCGGAGAAGCTGAAGCGCAGGAGCGTGCACTTCCGCCACTCATTCCGCTAGCCCGACTCGGCCGCGGATGGTTGAAAAAGATCAGAAGAATCTTTCCGCTAGCGCCGCTGAACGGCTGCAACGTCAGAAAAGCGTGAACTCATACTTGAAAAAGAAAAAAGTGCCGCAGCCACTTCTTTGCCGAATTTAGATTGTGTCACACCACTAGTTGTGGTGAAGTAGTTCTGGTTGAACACGCGCACGCACGCACACACACACACACACACACACACACACACACGCACACTTCCCCAAACACATCCGAGTCTCTGAGAGCAACGTTTTTTATTCAATCATTTCCAGTGACGATGACTATTCATCAACACTGCGGACCGCTGGCTCCGGCCGTTTATGATAAGCAGACGTTATAGAATAATTCATTTCAAAAGTGTTACATAATAATTCTCATCTGTTCCCGATGTTATTATACCTACGATGCTCCAAAGACAATATGAATCTGTTATATGTGAAGTAGTTTGAGTGGAGGTAACAGAATTGAATGGGTGTCGGTGGACGCTTTGAATGGAATGTTGCTGCACTGCTGAATATCTTCAAGGCCCTGTTCTCATTTGTTGTGCATTTGAGTACGTTTGTGTTTTGTTATGAGGATCGGCTGGTCTTTTTCCTCTTTTAATTATATCGACATATTTGTACTGTTTAATTAAGATTTTAAAAAAGAAAGAAAAGAAAAGAAAACCCAAGCACTTGCCGGTTGTTTTGACTCTGTGTTTGATGTTTGTTGCACAGAGCATCATATTTTGCTGTGGTCGTGTCATACTCGTTGAAGGAATTTCATCATTATTTTACATGCATGCGTTTTATCCCATTGTATTTCATAATTTGAACTCAGTTGAAGCCTATCTACTGTTCAAAAGTTATATTATAGGAATATCTCATTAGTTAAGAAGATGAACAACTCTACATATAATCAGTGTTAAACCTATTCTTGGTCAGATTATTTTGTTCTTGCCCTCGGCTATGCTGGTGTAGTCTTCATCGTAATGTGTGTAAACGTGCTGCAATCTATATTTCTCTGTAGGTTTCATAATACCATGATTGAAATCAATGAAATGCTGATATTGCTGTGTAAAATGCTGTATAGGCATAAATGCTAATATATCTCAACAAAATGCTATTTGAACAGGAAATGTTACAATATCATGTGAAAATAAAGATGAGCTCTTTTAATTGTTCACCGGTTGTCAATGTGTATATCGTCACAAAAGCTGAGCGCCGAACGGCAAATATAGGCCGAACCTTGTTCAAATCAAATACACGGGACAACCCCGACCTCTAGTGGTTCACCAGAAGTTAAAACATTTGCCTTGATGAATCAAATGTATTTGAAATAATAATATTAACAATAATTACAAACAAATGAATGTGTTCCTTTAATTTTCTGTGATGGAAAAACACATACATTGAAGATGCTCCGTAACTCTATTTCAGCAAAACAATCAGACGCGTTGTTTGGGGCAGAGCGAGAAGGACATTGGTTCAGGCTGAAATGTTTCGGATGCTCGTCTTGCAGTTGGTTTTCATTGTCAACAAAACTTTTTAATGTGATGTATTTGACACAGCAGGATATGTGATGTCAGGGTATGCGATGTTGTAACTATGACAACACGAGCAAGCGCTCTGACATCGAGCATCCTATTGCGCACGTGTTGACGTTACGGGGAGGGTTTACGCTGTTGAGGAGGACGCTTGTAGGAAGTAGCAATGAATAATTCGCAATTTGCAGTTTGGGGATTTTCCAGGAGGGCCGATATTCTCTTCGACAATGTGCGGTATGGTCAGTGACAACACGCATTAGTTTAGCAGCAAGATACGCGATGTCACTTAGTCTCGACAGACTCGCGTCTTGGTGGATAGTTTCATCCGTTCTACCGTAGCTGCGTTATTAGCGGCGCAGCTGATCCTCTGCACAACAAGAGAGGGGTGGTCGATAAGATGATGAGGCCCTAACTATCAGAACGGCGACGACATTTGATCATCAGACAGAGGTATTGTTGCATTGATCTTATTATAATGGATATATGTAGCCTAATGTACAACTGTGTGTTAACGATGTCGTCATAAGCTAGTTACTAGCCCGGTGGCTGTGGCGAATTGTACTCCTTAACGTTAACGTCATCGCTATGCTGTTGTGATTATACTAGGGGGGGTGTGTGTGTGGAGTACGCTATTGAGGAGAATACACTACTGTGTATATATGTATATTTAAATAAAATAAAGATTGGCCATATGATACAAATTGTCAGCGACAAAGAAGATAGTGTCGTTGTTTTTACATTGCACATTGTCAATCAAGAATTACATTCATTTTAACATTACAAACCAAAAAATAATAATAACGTTTTAAAACGTTAAACGTTCAAACGTTTCATGCCCATATGTTCTCGTAAATTATGTGGCTTTGCTTGTGTTATAATTGCTGCTTGAAAATCAATCAATACACCTGTTTAGACACCCCTGTGATCATCATATACCAGTCATCATATACGTTATCATATGCCAGCCTTAACTACCCCTAATCAACTCCATCTATAATTTTTTAATAATCCTATAATTGTGATTGACTGATTAACTTTTTCTCTCCAGACATGGCGACCCAACTGGGGGTGTTCTCCTCCCCCTGCGTGTCCTCCAGCGCCTACTCCCGCTCCAAGAGGCTCAAGGTGGAGAACCCTGGCTGGGACGGGGCCCACCCACTGGGGGACACAAGCAGCTACTACCAGCCCAGTCCCAGCCAGGCCTCCAGCTCCAACCACCAGGCATACACCTCCACCCAGGGGCCTCCTCCCCCCTCCCAGCCGCAGATGCCGCAGGGCCCCCCCAGGGAGCAGACGGTGGTGCGGGCGGCCGACAGCACCGGAAGCCTCCGCGGCCCTCTCTCCTCCACCTCCTCGTCCTCTTCTTCCTCCTCTTCGGCGTCTTCCTCCTCCCACCGCCGGGCCAAGGAGGCCCAGGCGGCCGTGTCCTCGGGGGCTGCGGCGGCGGCGGCGGCCCAGCCCAGCGACCTCTACGCCAGGCAGCAGTACGGCCTGAAGAGGAAGAGCGAGGAGGCGGACAGCAGCGACAGCGTGCAGATCCTGGAGGAACTCTCGGCCCCCGTGGCGTCCAACAACCGCATCGCCGCCGGTGCCGGCGCCGCTGGTGGTGCCGGCGGAGGCGGAGGCGGTGGCGGTGGAGGCACCACCACTACCACCACCACCGCCGCCACCCAGTCCTTGGCGCACTCCACCTCGACGGCCAAGAGCAGCAGCTCCCACAGCGAGGGGGACTACCAGCTGGTGCAGCACGAGATCCTGTGCTCCGTGGCCAACAGCTACGAGGTGCTGGAGTTCCTGGGCCGCGGGACCTTCGGACAGGTGGCCAAGTGCTGGAAGAGGGGGACCAACGAGATCGTGGCCATCAAGATCCTCAAGAACCACCCGTCGTACGCCCGCCAAGGACAGATAGAGGTACTTTATTATTTTTTTAAATGATGATGAAGATGTGATTGATGTATGCATGCGCTGCTTCACAGTCGTCTGCAAACAGCAGGTGTTTTCTCACAGGGAAACACAAAGAAGAAATGTAATGGATAGTAAGGTAAGGAAACTTTATTGATGTAGAACCCTTCAAGCACAACTGCCTCTCTCTCCCTCTCCCTCTCTCTCTCTCTCTCTCTCTCTGTCTCTCTCTCTCTCCCTCTCTCCCTCCCTCTCTCTCTCTCTGTGTCTCTCTCCCTCTCTCTCTCTCTGCCTCTCTCGCGCTCTCTCCGCAGGTGAGCATCCTCAGCCGGCTGAGCACGGAGAACGCCGACGAGTTCAACTTTGTGCGCTCCTACGAGTGCTTCCAGCACAAGAGCCACACCTGCCTGGTGTTCGAGATGCTGGAGCAGAACCTCTACGACTTCCTCAAGCACAGCAAGTTCAGCCCCCTGCTGCTCAAGTCCATCCGGCCCGTGCTGCAGCAGGTGTCCACGGCGCTGATGAAGCTCAAGAGCCTGGGCCTGATCCACGCCGACCTGAAGCCCGAGAACATCATGCTGGTGGACCCGCTCCGGCAGCCCTACCGCGTGAAGGTCATCGACTTTGGCTCGGCCAGCCACGTGTCCAAGGCCGTGTGCTCCACGTATCTGCAGTCGCGCTACTACAGGTGTGGGCAAACTTTAAGGAGAACCAAGAATCATTGTTTTTTGTGTGGCCGGGGAAAGATTTGGTAGTGACACCAGCTCCCCAGTAAACGGCCCTTCAATTCAGTTTCACTCAGCAGAGGACAGGTGTGTCGCATACCGCTTAACGAGCAGGTGACCGGGTAACCATATCGGCCAATCAGAGGGTACCAACGTATGTTAAGTGGTGTTTGGGTTTGGTTATCCTTTCAAGTGGCCTCAAAACGATGTGGATGTTTCTGGATTATCAAATTGATTTAGTGTGTGTGTGTGTGTCTGTGTGTATTTCTGTGTGTGACCTTATTCCAATGTGCCCTTGTTTGCAGAGCCCCAGAGATCATTCTGGGCCTGCCGTTCTGTGAAGCCATTGACATGTGGTCACTGGGCTGCGTGATCGCTGAGCTGTTCCTGGGGTGGCCCCTCTATCCCGGGGCCTCGGAGTATGACCAGGTCAGCAGCACGTCTCTACCCGACGCACACACACACACACACACACACACACTTATAATATTATTATATATATAATAATAATACACATCATGTATTACTGATTACTTGCAGCTATGTCAAACTATATAGTGACCTCTTCCTGCACCAATAGGCTTCAGCCAATCATTTGCTAAAAAGCACCAGCGAGACGTAGCTGCTGTGAGTGTTGTGTCTCATCTCATGTTGTGATGCGTTTGTCTTGTGCTGGTGCCGGTAGATCCGCTACATCTCCCAGACCCAGGGCCTCCCGGCGGAGTACCTGCTGAGCGCCGGGACCAAGACCAGTCGCTTCTTCAACAGGGGGCCCGACGCCAGCTACCCCCTGTGGAGACTCAAAGTGGGTAGCGGCGTGACTAGTGTTAAGCATTAGGCAACCAACAGGGACTCTTAGTACGATCTCCCGTCACTCACCCCGAGGCCTTGGGGCTCCGTTGGCCCCTGTTCCCTTGTAGACCCCCACGGAGCACGAGGCAGAGATGGGCATCAAGTCCAAGGAGGCGAGGAAGTACATCTTCAACTGCCTGGATGACATGATGCAGGTGAGCGGAGTCACTTCCTCTCCGAGCTGGACTCAATTCATCCAATCAGTCGCTCAAACCCTTTGTTTACATTGGTTTGGGTTAAAGCCACGATCGGGTTCGGGTGGGGAATCGGGAGAGAAACCATTGATAACAGGGCCCCCCCCCCCCCACAGGTGAACATGACCACCCTGGACGGGACGGACGTGCTGGCGGAGAAGGCGGACCGCCGGGAGTTCATCGACCTGCTGAAGAAGATGCTGACGCTGGACGCGGACAAGCGCGTCACGCCCATGAAGACCCTCAACCACCCCTTCGTCACCATGAGCCACCTGCTGCACTTCCCGCACAGCTCACAGTACGCAGACACACACACACACACACACACAGCATGTCCAGCATGTCTATTACTCTGGCCTGATATATTATATCGGCACCATTTTGTAAATGTTCTAGGTGACCTTACCTGCATGGACAAAAAATCCATCCAAATATGCAGGGCCTCCAATTCCAGAGTGGAATATATTAAAACAAGCAATTTTAATATTTAACCCTGCATTTTTTGTAATGGTTGAATCTATCAGCCGTTGGGTTGGTGGCAGGTGCTAATCTTGGACCCTGCATATATATACTCATTGAATTAAGTAGGAATATCAAAGTCATCAATCGTAACGTACTATATTTAAATGTAGTCTTCCATTATCGATAAACTGCCCCGATGAATCTTCTGTGAGACTAAATTAAATTTAATTCACTTTTAGTCCCTGCTTCTTCCTACTAGCCTGTCCTTTTTAAAGTAACACCCGTGTCTCGCGCCGTTCAGTGTGAAGTCCTGCTTCCAGAACATGGACATATGCAAGCGCCGATGCACCGCCTTCGACAACAACAAGAATGTGTTCGCCGGCAACAACACCCCCAGCGCCGCCGCCAATCTCACTGTGACCTTCAGCAGCCAGCTCAGCCAGCACAGCCAGGTCCTCCCCGCAGTCCACCCTGCCAGCCGTCCATTTTGTCTCATCGCATGAATCATTCATTGCCTTTCACTCATTTCACACTCCCAGTCGTTCTTAAAGGGCCCCCGATTTTACCACCAGGTGTGCGTGCGGTTAGCCATTGCAAGGCGTTTCAAAATCATGTCATGTGACTACAATTGTCATGGCGACATAGTGACATCACAAGTGGGAGTGTCCACCTGTGATGTCACTGTGTCACAATGACAGTTTGAGTCCCTTGACCATTTTGAAATGGCTTGTAATGGCTAATCACGCTCGCACCTGGTGGTAAAATAGGGCCCCTTTAAAATGTGCTGTAGGTAGCTATTGAGTGTAATTAGTTTGAAATGGCGTAGTCATCCGTCAGCTGTTAGCGAGTGAAGTGAAGTGAGAACATCTGTTCTGGTTGATTGCGTGCCTGCCTCTGTATGAGACCATTTTGATTTTAGACCGGTCTCGGCTCATTTCTGACCGATCAGGGCAATCTCTTCCCTGATCGGTTCGGGGGAATCCATCTTGCCTGTCAATCACGAGAGGGAGGGAAAATCTTGCTCTCTTCCACTGTTTTCCCACACTCTCCCTTTTTACAACTCTACCTACAGCACCTTTAGAGAAATGGCACAACAATCCCTCAGGTTAATAATAATCCCTGTGTTTGGCGGTCACTTCCTCTCCAGATGGCCTCCACGGGGGGCCAGTCTCTGTCCCTGAGCAGCAATGTGCCGCTGCTGAACTACCAGCCGGGCCTCTACCAGCAGGCCACCATCAACATCCCCGGCCTGGCCCAGCAGAGCAGAGCCAGCCAGCTCTGTGGCCAGACTGAGCCCTTCCAGCAGACCCTCATCGTCTGCCCGCCCACCATCCAGGGTAATGGCCAATCAGCTCTTCTCGCGGTGTCCTAGCTCATTATGGTATTACGGTCACCGGCTACACCCGTAGGTGTAGCCCATAACCGTAATTAAGGGTGTGCTGTGCTTCAGCTGTGTACCAGTTTAAACACAACTAGTGTACATACCACACATTGTTTACCGTGCTGGCTCTCTCACATGGATGACTGAGTCATATGATGATGAATGTAGAAGAATTGTTTCACTTTCTTGTGAAGTGTGAGTAAAGGTTTCAAATGAACACTGTATAGACTGTAGAAATACACTAAATATATTAAAATCCCCTTCTCCGTCACTGGCCTTCCACCTCCACCCCAGGTCTCCAGCCGTCCAACAAGCACTCCGGCTACCCAGTGAGGGTGGACAACTCTGTCCCCCTGGTTCCCCAGAACCAGCACCCGCAGCCCCTCCACATCCAGCCCAGCATGCTGGCCCAGGTAGGCGCCCCCATACCCACTGACATCCACTGTGGTGTGTGTTAACAGAACTTACCAACCCCCCATGCGGCTCGCCTCCCATGTGCTGATGTGGAGGATCAGGGCTAAACTACTCCCACTACCCAGTTTGCCGGTGCTTTGACACACTATTTATGCCTATTTTTACCCTGCTATAAACGGGAAGGCCTGAGAACGAGGTTAACCCCTGCTATGACCGCTCTGTGAAAAGGGGGGGGTCCGTCCATGTGTGTGTGTGTTGTCTGCACCGGTTTCGTCTGCTACCCGTTTGTACCCGTGTGACACACACGCAACGCTCCGAAAACACGCGCATAGAATACAGTTGTTCTGTGGGCTAGCATCGCTAACATTCACACAGAAATTAGACCCATTATATACAGGAAGAGGCCGTTGTATACAGGAAGGAAAGCTTATTCCATATCGTCCTTCAATGATTCCCTGCATGTCCTGACCTTCACAGCAAGGTGTGGGCTTCTCTGGGTTCAGTAGACCTCACAAAAGGTCAGTTATTTCCTGGCCTGCTTGTCATTGATCATGACTC
>OMNS01031286.1:59244-69875 GCA_900303225.1 Laemonema laureysi | reverse complement strand
AATTAAAACTACGGTCCGACCGAAAGAAGTACCCAAAGAAGAAAGAGCCATTGACGACGGTAAAACGAAGTAAACTAGTTCTAAAGTAAAGTAGTTCTGCCTGCTCACACCGAGATGCGTTTTCCAGACTCAATAACAGAACACTGAGTCTGAACAGCCCATAAAACGTAGCCTTGAACGCCAGGTGCACTTTCAAACTGTGCCAAAACCACCATGACACAACCCAACCTGGTAAATATTGATCATGCTTACACTCGTCAACAGGACGCATTTACACTGCAGTTGGAAGCAGACAACTCAACTAAAGATCTTGCTCGGAGCGGACGATTGCTATGGCACATATCATGCTCCCATAATAACAACCTGCAAATAGTACATCTGTAAACACTGACAACACTGGTGCTTTGGTGTCTGGGAACTCGCTCTCAAAGGCTTGCTTGCCTGCCGCTGTCGCTCTCTAGTCTAAGTGGTGGTGGGAAGATATGATTATCTTTACTTGCTCCAGAAGGGAAGTGACAGGGTAATAAAAAGAGTTGAACAAAAAAGGACAGGAACCGCGCTTCCGTTCATTTACCGTCTGCAACGTCCAGCTTTCACTCCACAAATAGAGTTCCTTTACAGTGACTCGTGTTCAGAGACTAAACAAATGCCTTGCGTCTGTCACTCTTAAGACCGTGTCATCGCTGGGTGTCATTTTCCCTGGAAACGAGCGCGGAGGAAGCGGTTATGGTTATGCATTCGTAGCGTCGTTCTTACATGTTGTGTAGACCTGATGAGTAGTAGGAGAGGGTGGGGCTGGGGGAGCGCGTCTCTGCCTGCCGGGGTTTGGACAAGATGGGCACCACTGGTATCTGCTTGGAGGTCCGAGGAGGGATGGGCGGAGCGTTCAACAGGCGACATTCTTCCTTCACCTGCAAACAAAGACGTCTGGCGTTGAAACTAGCCGCACAAATGTTCCCATTCATTTTCATCACAAGACACTTTTTTTTTTTTTTTTTACTTACAGCCTCCGACTTGGGAGGGACGGGAGGCGGGGATAGAGACAAATCCGAGGTGGGGATTGGTCCCTGAGAGCAGGTGGCCTGGTAGGACTGCAACACAGTGGCCCCGCTGGGGTTGCTGTTAAGACCCCCCCGTAGCCCCTCACTTAAAGACGGCTTGGCCATGCGGGCCTGCAGGTGGTCCAGCCACAGCTCCTCGTAGGGGACTTCCGACTTGGTGGTGGCTGGCGGCGGCCCCGGGCCGGCGCTCTCCATCAGCTCTGCGAAGTACTGGTCGGCTGGGTCGGCCTGGTCCACGGGGACGCTGTCCGATGGCAGCGGGGCCCAGTCCCCGCACAGGCTGGCGCAGCCCTGCAGGTTGACCTCGCTGTTGCTGTGCAGGTTGTTGCCATACACACACACCGACAGCCGGTGGAAGGACTGCGTGAGCTCGTCGCGAGCGTAGCTCAGAGAGCTGGGCACCTGGCCGTGGGCGGGGCACCCGTTGATGCTGCCGCCGCTGCTCCCGGCGCTCCCGCTGCTCCCGCTGCTTCGCTTGGGGCTCTTGCCCTCGTCGCCCCGGTCGGCGCGCACGTCCCGCACGGCGCGGGAGTAGTCGTCGATGTGGAACTGCTCCTGGCAGAAGGTGAACCAGCGGTGCACCATGGTGTCCAGCCACAGCTCCCCCTGCAGCAGGCCCTCGGGCAGGGAGCAGCGGGGCATGGCGGCGTGCAGCGGGAAGTGGACGGGCATGATCTTGTTGCTGCGCAGCACGCAGCACACCACCACCGTCTTGGTCTGGACGTTGACCAGCTTGTAGCGGTGGCCCTGGCGGATGTGGTGCAGGTCGTGCTGGTTGCGCGGCGGGCCGCTGGGCACGGCGACGTTGACCGGCAGCCGCGTCTTCTCCACGATGTGGCGGATGGTGTGCTCGCCCTCCTGCATCTGCAGCTCCAGCGGGCTGCAGGTGCTGAAGCGCCCCTTGCACTGGAAGGGAAGGCTGACGCTCTCATTGGTGCGGTGGTTCATGCAGATCAGGCAGGGCATCTTGCCGCGGCCGATCCTGCTGATGGAGTGGAGCTTGCCGATCTTCTTGAAGATGGTGTTGAAGCGGGACTTCTCCCTGGAGGTCTTGGCATAGAGGATCTCCGCCTGGCCCATCAGGGTGAGCTCGTCGCCCGTGCTCAGAGTGATGTTGTACACCTCTGTGTCCTCGTTGCATTCCCCCGATGCCATCTGGGAGAATACAAACCGGGTGTCAGTTGAGATGACATTTCATTTGGTTCCAAGAATGTCAAGGATACGCTGTTGCCACAATACAGAGAATGTTCAAAGCTGTTGTTCTGTCCATTGACTTCCAGTACATAATGCAGCCAGGCAGGTTATGCAGTCGCTCGCCGCTTGTCGTGTGCCTACTTAGTGATTAAAGCCTTCAGTAAAACTGATTGAATCAGGGTAGTTGCTTGGTAAAATATAGACAAAATGCTAATGTGTTTCTTATTATACCGATTTATTATAACAGAATTATGACTAGTGTAATTCTTTTCATTTATAAACATATCATTTGTAAACTATATTACACAAGTACAACAAACAGATTAAAATGATCTGCAATTAGACCAGCACAAAATGTTCCTTTGATCTTATTTATTGCCTTTCATTCATTATAGGAACAACATTTCCTAACTCAGTCAGGAAAATTCAACACATTCATTCGGGATTAATATCCCATTACTCTAGCTTTCACAGACATGCACACACACACACATCCACAGCAGTCCCACTGCACTTTCATAAACATTCAACAATGGTACTACTCACAATAATCCATCTCATCATTATTATTCACCTTGTTTCTAAAACTATACTTCTGTCCTGCTTCTATTCCAAGTAGCAGATGGAAGGTGTACCTTTACGTTGAACGTAATGTCTTCCATCACGTATACCCTTTCAGGAAAGGCTTTGGCCACCTCCTCCACACTGTTGAAGTACTGCACTGGCTCCTTGATGTCTCGGTCCTGCTCCAGCAACTTAAACTGACCTGAGACAAAGAAGAGGACTACGTCAAACCAACGGAGCATTTCATTCCCGAGTAGTTTCATTCCCCGGTACTGTCGGCAAACGCAATGCTGCGGTTTTGTTCACATTTAGTTTGTGTCCCTCTGGGCTTGCCATAGGGCAGATCCATGCCTTGTTATGGTTTTGGGGGAGAGTTGGAGGGAAACTACATAAAGTGATTGTGGATTCAAAGTTACATCTGCGGGTTATTATTTCATAAATATGTCAGCCCTTATACGGTCGGCTACACTGCCTTTCTCTTCCTCTGTGTCAACATTTTGGAGGATGTGGCCACATTGTTTTGAATGGTGTAATGAGGCTCTGTTGGAAACTGTCTGTAGATAAAATAACTGTGGGGAAAGTGTGGGTACCCACGTCGTAGCTTGTCAATTGAACTGCAAACTGTGAGCTTATAAATCACAGGTTTTGGCCGAACACAAGGCCGATTAAAAGTAGTTGTGCAAATGTTCACTATCACTTTAAATGTAAACTGTACAGTGTCCGCCTGGCTTTAGAGGATAAGGAGGACACTGAATGTGACCAAATTGGGTGACATATATATTTTTAGCATTACCTATTTAAGCCTACTGCACAAAATAAAATACTATTGAAGCTAATAAAATTACTAATTGTTACAGACTAAATAAAGTGTAAAGTAATCTGGATATGATGGCTTGGCAGTTTATGCAAACATAAAAAGGATTTATTACAGTAGAACAGGTAAATCAGCAATCAAAAAGGGGCTGGTAAAATGTAAATGAAAAATATCCAGCTCTGTGTGTACTTATTACTTTATCATGTTTTAAAATAGAAACGTGGTACAGTAGCACCACCATCTGTGGTTAATGTCCACCACTTCCCCTATCCCACTTGAACTGGGTTATAAAAGATGGGTATAAATCTTTGAAGGATAAACACTAACAAGAAAGGGACAATATCACTGGTGTATGCATATGTGCTGTTTGTGTGGCTGTTTCCTACCTTCATAATGAACTGGGATCTCTATTTTGGGCCCAATAACGTAGTGTCCCTCTTCAAGGCTGTGAGCCGTTATGGTGGTCCACTGACGGCAGGAATGAAGTAAGAGGTAGTCGTTGTCTCGAAGCCCTTCCACGGACTCACCTGTTGAAATAACGGCAACAAAAGGCAACCCCGCAACACGATAGATTAGATATAGGTTACGATTCTACTGACGCACCATGTACCCAGAAAGTCTAAACCTTTTGACAATCACTTAACCACTCAAGAAATAGAAAAGCAAGAATGTTCAGTGGGAAGTGTTTTAATGGGAACCATCTGTAAGATCGTTTTAAATGACAGACTATAAGCTCTTAACATTTAGCTCACCGTTTCCAACTACGCTGCAGATTTAAAGCTAATAGGCCACAACTGAGTGAGCATACTGAATGAGTATGCTTATTTGAAAATGTATAGGCCTACATTATAAACTAGCTGTGTTCAAGTGTTCATATCACAGATCATCCAAAAAGATCATACTTTGTCAAAACTGTCATTGAATTTGAATATGCAAAAACTCATTGACATACAAATGTTTTCATGAACTATGCTACTGTGTACAGTGCCCAAGTAGTTTGCTACTGTTTGCTTACAATATTATATTTTAATCATATATATTTTTTATATTTTCATTGAACTGCATGATAGGAATGAATTGTACTGCATCAAGGGAACATGACAGGGTTGTAGAGGAAAGGGAGTTACTAGAAGTTAATACATTACGCGCGCTGATAACGTTGCAACCTGCAGCAAAACGGACATTGTATGAGACAAACGACTGGGGCCTTTTATCGATATAATAGCCCAAATATTAACAATCACGAGGACCATGTGCATAACTAGCTTTTCATGGTTAGAGCCCTTGGTTGACGTTAGCTTCTGAGGTACTAGCACAGGACAGAAAACCACTGTAGCGTTTGCTGCATTTCTAAAACCCTAACCATGTAACCACTTAGAACAGAAGTTGCTTACCGTTATCCAGCTTGACAATTTGAGGCAATCTGTAAGCACTGACGAGTTGATCTAACGGCAGAGAAGTGTTGCTCCATGGAACATCCTTCAGGTTGTTGTACAACATTGTTCCAAGGTCCATATTGTTCACTTCACTTAGCCAACTACATCGATAGCTAGCTGTAAAACGTTCAGAAAAAGCCTCGCCAAGCTAGCTAACCTTGAGAAATAGTCAACGCAACTTTATACGCAACATCGTAGATAAGCAATCGTTGCACATCTCTCATTTAAACGTCTATGTGTCGTAGACATTTGTAGTATCAGAATATGGTTATAATATTGCACAGCCATGTTTGTTTAATGTTCTTAGCAAGCGAAACAAGCCTCAAGTAGGGCAGGGAAATTACGACTTCCGGTCTGATGGTTTTGTTTTCAAAGTAAGAACCATAGAAAATGTAACTGGAATATTGGACCCAAGGGCCTATTCACAGATTGTCACATGATTCTAGAGTGTAGAATTATTATTATTATTATATACAACTCATCTACATAGTATATATATATAGCCACAGAATTATAGACTTGAACTAGTCTTTGCCCATCTCTGTATACATATTGCATCACAGCACAGTGCATATAACATGTATCTATACTATCTTTTCTGCAGGTTGTATATGTGCACTTTTAACTAGTATGCAGTAGTGCAATAGTAACTTATAAGGATTACAGCACAGGTGTTGCAGGTACAGAGAGAACAGAGGCCTAGTTAGCTTGACAGTGTTTGTGTTGTGTTGGGCGCTTCACCGCTCATTACAACATGTTACAAAACGTGCTGCTGTGATTGTACAATCTTGTTCTTCCCCCAACAGATATGGCAGTTTATTCCTGTTAGTGAATGCTGTGTTTTTCCTTGCAGATCTGTGTAGGCCTAATCTGAGGGAAGTAAGTCTTCACCTCAGATCTACCTAGCAGATCTCCTTCTTGATAACCAAGAATACAATAATACAACTATGATTGAAAAATATTCAACAGTCGTCTGTTTCTCTCTCAAATCTTTGACAGGGGTCTGTTTCTCTCTCTCCCAATCGCAATCCATCCGACCCTCTTTCTTGGTAACTTCTTGTCGTCACTTTGATTTACGGTTCCGTTTGATGTGTGGGTGTGTCTCACAAACACAACAACTTTCCAACCACGCAAATATCACTTTGCATAATTATCATTATCATTATCATTGTCATATGCTAATCAGCTCTGTGATACCAAAAACACAAGGAGTTCTGATTGGTCATTTCTGAACAGTTAATCCATCCTAAAACCAAACTAGTAGGAGGCAAGTAGGCTTAGCGCAGTGGTTATTATGGATATTTTACATTTTATATAAGGAGCCAGGGAACCAATTGAATATAGATTTGGTTAATGTAATTGTTGTAACCAACCAAATATAATAACAATAATCATTTAGAAGTAGCTCTTTTCCAAAAACCCTAGGCACTTTACACATTATTTTGGATTATTTGCTATTATTTTTTATTGTTTTTTTTATTATTTGCTATTGTTTACTCCAATGCATTACTAAAATTGCAACCACAAACGCAACAGCCCTGTCGCAACTGTGCTGTACTTCCCCAGCGCTGCGTAGTGTAGGAAAGAAGTAATGTTTCCTCTATCTCAGTCAGTAGTTGTGTGAATGTCTGGATCATCACAATGTCTTTTGTGGACACTCTGAGACAATGGGATGAGGCTCTAGCCTGTGCTGATAAGGCACACCTGTCCCAAGCTCTTGAAGTCCTTGTTTCTATTGAAGAACCAAACTCCAAAATCTATTTCAACATTGGCTGTCTCCATCTAATCAACCAAGACTTAGATGCTGCTGAGAAGGTATGTCCTTTTATCACTTTTATCGCCCAAAAGCAGGATATAACATAAACTTAAACTTTGTTTTCAACATTTACCGATTCAACGGTTAAATATAAGTGTGCGTTTGGCATCCTTTGTTGTAAAAATAAATGCATGTCACTATGAAAAGAGAAGTGCTCTATTTCTCATTTCCTCTGGAGGAAGTTAACACTATCTGACTCTTGGTAAGGCGTTTGACAGAAGCATAGGCAAAGATGAACACTTGGCTGTAGCCTTCTTTCAAAGAGGAATCACCTTCTACAAAAAGGAAAGGTATGGCACTACACTATTATCAACTGTTTCCATTCCATTCCTGATTTAATCTTGAGTTATGGATGAAATCAAGTTCACCAAATTGTTCCTTTTCAAGATATGAGGAGAGTTTTGCAGATTTCCAGCAAGCATTAAAGAAACTGAGGGGCAACCAACTCATAGATTACAAAGCCCTTGGTCTCAGACACAAACTATATGCCTGTGAGGTTAGTATTTCAAAAGCATACTAAAGTGGCCAACTAATACAATTCAACATATGCCTCAAGAACAGCTTTTACATATTCAACATAATCAACCAATGAACCCGCCTGAAATGACCATTTCACCACCTTCACACTGATCTACATATAAAATATATGAATGGTTTGCTTGTGCAATGAGGAATTTAAAATACAATTGCACTGCAAATACACAGACTTCTCACATGTTCTCCATACTCAGGTTCTACACAACATGGCACTGAGCGAAGCTCACCTGGGCCACTGGGAGAAAGCCCAGGAGCACCTTGTGTCGGCACTCAACTACAAGACAGAGGCCAAGCTCAACCTCATCGACAGAGCTCTGCAGTCCATACTGGTCAGTCAAAAGCACTGTAGACTTCCACCACCAAGATCTCCAGAGCTACAACACTGTATACCATACTTTACTATACCACTATTCCTTCTTTTAGCTGCTGAGCTGTCTAACATTCAGAACAGACAAATGTCTCGAAATACAACCATTTAAGAGAAACCACACAATAAAGACTAGTAAAATGAGAAGTAAAATTATAGGCTCATAATTGACATATTAGTGCCTGGTGATATCACATCACTGACTGGTGACTCACAGAAACAGCAGTTGCAATAGCAGTAAAGCTGCAGAACCCGTCTCCTCAGCTCTGGCTATTTGGCTAGTGCGGTACAGCATTCAGTAATAGAAAGCCTTACCCTTTCTGTCACAGAATGCCAGTTGATTAAATTGATCAAAATAATCATGCCAAGGCCATTCTTTCCCCCAACAGAAGCAGAAACTATTCCAGCCAGCTGTGGTTCCCTCTACAGCGCTGTTCCGACCCAATAAGAATTATGTGGCCGAGCTGGAGAAGAGGGACTATTTGGGCAAAGCAAAGGTACCTCTCTAGGAACAATGTGAATGTATGGCATGTATACGATATGTATGTAGAATAGGAAGCTCTTCTTAAAAAGCCCTACATTCATTCATCGTCATTTAAGTTGTACATTTCCTTCCTTTGATGAATTCAATTAGCATTGATAGATTGAACTCATTAATTAAGTCTTTGTGTGGTTACCTTATTGACCTGTTAAGCAGCACCCACT
This sequence comes from Laemonema laureysi, assembly GCA_900303225.1. Lineage (NCBI taxonomy): Eukaryota > Metazoa > Chordata > Actinopteri > Gadiformes > Moridae > Laemonema > Laemonema laureysi. The sequence goes on along the minus strand of OMNS01031286.1, from coordinate 61,381 downwards.
CACTTAAAAAAGTGATATAACCGCCAAATCAGTTGTCATGGAAAATGACCACAGAGGCATAGCGCCTCTGTGGTTTGATTTTAGCGGCTGGTTCCTCTTAAATAACTCAATGCCTGTTTTTAATTACTCTTCAGGTTGTTTCCTCCATTATTCCACAAGATGAGTTTTCTGGCTTTGCTCCATTACAACCACAGGTGAAGTACATGCGGTCTTCAATACAAAATAAAAATAAAAATATGAAAGAAAAAAATCAGAATAACGAGAATTCTAACTACATATGCATGCTCACTAAAGCCATATTAAATGTACATTTTCATGTTGAATGTTTTGGTTTCCACATAGGTGGAAGATGGTCCTACTGGTCCTAAAGCACCTGAAGTTCTAAGGTACACTTTAACCAAACAAGCACAAATATACAAACAAACTGACCAGCCACCTTCTGCTAAATGTAACAAAACAAGAGAAAAGTAGGTCAACTTGCAGTTAAAACACATCAGGCACTACTTTGGTGAACCGTTGCTCCCAGGTCTGGTCCTTCCGACCTTGACCTTAGATGTTACACAGATGAGTTTTATGTGGGCTTTTCAATTTGATTTGTGCCACTTCTACACATATACAATCTCGTCGTGTGACCGCAACGTTGATCCACCAAAGGCAAAAGATCAGATCTGTGAGAAAGCCATGCGAGTCATTGAGCATCACGGCCCATATTGTCAACCACAACCTGCCTCCACAGAGCCTTTGAAGGAGAGCCTCACATAGTCCGGTTTGAGTTTGTTCCCGAGACAAGCGGCGAGTTGGCAGTGGTGCCCGGAAATATAGTGTTTGTGTTGCAGAAAGGAGCAGACAATTGGGCGTCAGTTGTCTTCAATGAAAGAGTGAGTCAAAAATATTACCTTTGAGTTGACATTTATGCCCAACAGTTGCACAAAAAAAATGTCATTGTCAACTGAATTATAGCCTAATAAATATATACGAGGCTCGTGATGTATATAATGGCTTGTGTTACAATTATTTGTACACCAATGAAACTTGGCTCCAAAATCCAATCATTTTAGCTACTTCCTACATTTTATAGCGAGGCCTGGTTCCGTACAACTACCTGGAGCGGATGGAGATGAATTTGACTTCCAAACCAAATCAAGTAAGTGAACATTTTTCAGTTTGGTAGTTTACTGCAGTATTCACTTGGATTCTTAAGCGCAACATACATCACCCATGGATGTTTCTCTTTTTATGGTTAAATGTACTCAGGATCACATTGACACAAAAGGATTCAGAGGCAGTTTGTGCGTGTTTTTATTTAATACAATGTTATAGGTGTTTCCACTCTGGCGTGCAAGGTGTAGCAATTGGTTTCAAGTGTTTTTAAGTGCATAGTAATTCATTTGTCTCCGTGTAGTATGGCAACAGCCAAGCCAATGATGTACCAGCCCCTCCAAGACGAGAGGTGCCAACGAGACCGGAGGCTAAACAAGGTACAGTATATACACTTTAAATATGTAAAACCCAATAACAAGGTTTGTTCACCTCGATAAACATATCATATTCGAATCCTGAATTTTATAAGACAGTTTCTTAATGTACATATTCTTAAGTTAACCAGTTTTCCTTCTTTAGCACTGAAGCCCAGTAATGACAAAGACGAAGACAACACAAACTCTGACGTACGCCAAATCAAATCTTATTCACTGGTCACGCGGTCATGCGCACTTGCCTCAGAACTGATACCGATGTCTTGTTCATTGCTTAGGCTGCAGACCATGGTGAAAAGTCGGCATGCATTGTGAAAGTGCATTACATATTCAACCTAGCCCTTTATATAGACTGTGGCTCTCCCTACACTACACTGCTAGAGATGATCAGCAAGAAGCTGCAGCTGCCAGCAGATAACATCACCTTAAGGTATTACGCCAAAATAAAAGTTTCCACAGCTTTTCAAAGAGACTGCCTAAAAACGTATAAAAAGGAACAGCTTCGGCTAACATTTATCAGTTGGTCTCCTAACAAAATGTGTATTAGATTCGAAATACAACAATATATATATATAGAATCCAGACTTTAGTCACCTGTAGCCAAATCACTATAGGGTACAAACATTTAATGTGAAATATGACGCAGTGATGAGAAAAACTAT
>OMNS01031286.1:43722-59224 GCA_900303225.1 Laemonema laureysi | reverse complement strand
TGATGAGAAAAACTATTATATATATATATATATATATATACTATTACAACCCTTTGTATACAATAATGACCTCCGTTTGCAAATGAGCAAAATCCAAAAATACTTTCCTAGGTTTCCCCTCTAGTGTGGCAACCCTGTTATATCCATTAAACACAAACACACAAATTGTGTGTTTTTTTTTTGTGGACTCCAGTTGTACGTCCCCAGTGGCTGGACTAACGATAATGGATACCAGCACAGACATGCAGGGCATCTGGAGCAGTGCCAACTGTGGACGCATCACTCTGTGGTGTGACGTCAAAGAGGTGGTGGGTAGCATCATCATCCTGAGCATCACCAGTCACAGTGTTTGTGTGCAGGGGGGGAATTTAAGCAGGTTGACGAGTTGTGAACTAAGATGTTGTCACATGTTGTGATGCTAGCCATTGAAACAGAATCCAGGGGTGCAGATGCAGGTCGTAGCGCTTTATTCCTACGAGTCCACGAACCCAGAGGACCTCACCTTTAACCAAGGAGATAACATCCTACTCCTCACGAAAGGTAAGTTTATCCTGGGAAAAAAATTAAACAAGGGAGTTTTAATCACTATTAACTATTCTATTTCTTTAGTGAACCAGGACTGGTTTGAAGGGCAGTGTAATGGAGATACTGGTATATTCCCTGCATCCTTTGTGGAAGTTCCTGCGGACGCCCAGTAACCATGCGCTGTACGATTTCTGTGTCTTTACCGTTTGGCTATCAGTGCAAGTCATACACCTTCTGTAAGACTCCGCCGAGTGAACGTCCTGATTTATTTCTATGGAATGCGTTCTCCATGTTGATTAAGCTTATCTGCTCAAACAGGGCTCTGTAGGGGAGCTGCGTTACACACTGCAAGTCATATTGTTTGCAGTAACTTGTCTCTCGCTTTATGTCACGGACACAAGCACAACTGTCCCATTGAAACGGCACGCATGTATTGAACAATAAACTATGGCTTCTTTGCTCGGTCTACATTGGTTTATTTTAATAAGTGTTCCTCAAATAACAGTTTTTTTGTTGTTTGACAGAACGGTCAACTGTGAGTGGGATAGGGCACAGAAACCCCACTGTAGACAGTCATCGCGTTGTGTTGCCGTCATCTTCAAATATGAATAAAAAACATGTTTTTAAAACAGACAACATCATGTTTAAGTGGCGCAATATGTAGGGGTGAAACGGCAGTGATTAAATAAAGGCGCGTGACGAAGAGATCTGAAAGGGGGGCGAGTCATCACGAGGACTTCCCTTCGTCCTCGTAGGCGATGGCGATACCCCTCCTGCCCTCCACGGCCTTCACCACGGCCGTCTCCCCGAGCTTCCTCTCCAGGCCCTGCCAGCTGCGGCCCGCCAGGAAGGATGCTGTGAGACGCACAGAGACGAGAGACTTTACCTGAAATGCCGTCACCTGCTGTGACCCTTCATTATGGCAGCGCATCCCTGCCTATGAACATATTACTGCCAGAATAGAGGCTAAAAAATACATAAAACTAACTGATTAGATTGATAGGTGATTGAAGACAAGCCAGCCACGCATTAAATGATGAGTGCATTGTGATTGGAGCTTTTCAGCTTACTTCAAAACATGCATCTACAATTATCTGCATCACACCACTTCTACTGCATGGTGTTGCAGTGTCTATGGGTGTTTCACCATCGCAACATTTGATCATGAACGGCAGTGAACAAGAGAGGACGATGACTAAAACAATACATACAAACAAAGCATCTCCATGTTGACGAGTTAAAAATGCATCCTAGCTAAGACATGCTGATGACTGCTCAACAAAAGAACATTGTCTGATCTAGCAGTGCTTCCGGTACCTGCTGAGACAGTGTTGGCCACAGTAAGTGTCTGGTTCCTCAGGACCAGGGAGGAGGGCTCCGCAGAGGGTTCCGCAGCCTCGTCAGACGGCAGGCCTTGCTTTCGCAGAGCTCCAGTTATCAGGGACACATCCGTCTCCTCGCCGGCCTCCTGCTCATTGGCCAGCGCCACATGACTCCGCCCACCTGGAGAAGAGCAAATTGGAGGCGGAAAGAGGATTAGTAACGGCCAACTGCAATTAAGCTATTCGTCATGCTTTTTCAATTAAACTGGTTATTCATTAATTCATACATGCATATAGACACACACACACACACACACACACACACACATACACATATATACATATAGACACACACACACACATATATATACATACACACACACATACAAGTCAAATAACAGTTGTATAAATTTTCATGATGTGTAAAGGAAGGCCCAGCAGACCTGGCAGGAGGTGGCGGAAGTCGGTCACATAGTCCTCAGACCACTCCCTGTTGCGGTTGCAGGCCACCTCCATCTCAAAGGGGGTCACCACGGGCTTGTAGAAGTCGCTGGAGTCGAGCAGCGAGTTCTCGGGGCAGGCGATCAACACAAACACGTCGATCTCCAGGAAGTTGGCCAGCTTGGCCACGTTCAGCTTGCCCATTGCAAACATGTAGCTCTTCTTGCCCGCCCTGCGGATGGTCTCCTTCAGCTGCTGGATGATGGTTAGGTAGTCGGCCACGCCCAGCGTGCCCACCAGGATGCCCACCACGGCCGCGTCCATGGCCCGCTCGACGGCGTAGTAGCGTTTCATCAGAGCCCGGTTGATGGAGGCGGACTCGGCGCAGCCGGTGGCGGCGGCGGGCCGGAAGGTGGAGAATGGGCAGCGGTTCCACGTCATCATGAAGTTGCGAAGCGTCGCTCCTTCGGGGCCGATGAAATACACGGCGTAGTCCCGGATGGTCAGGCCGGCCTTCAGGACGAAGCGCCTGCCGAACTGACGGATAACCTGACAGCCGCGCTCCCCGTCCGACTCACCGGGGTCCGACGGCTGCTCTCTGTGACCGTGGCAATGACTTAGGAGGAGTGTGGAGATGACCATGTTGGGGTAGGCGGGTGCGAGGAGTGCCTGGAGGTCGTCTGTGTGAGAGAAGCCATCAGGTGTTTCAGTTTCATTCAAATGAGATGAGATTGGCCTGCAAAGCGATCGTGACATAGATCTAAGTGTAAGGAAGCTCCGACACATGGGCAGGCTCCTGTTTACTCCTTCTGCCCGATGAATACTGAGGATTAACAAGACAGCTTTAATGTCATTTTGAACAACAATACAATTCTAAAAGTCTCTCCTTTTCTCCATTCCACAGCGATGAAAATACATTGGAATACACCAGCACTAACCCTGCATTACTCATGACACTTTGTTTCATCTAAGCAGTATTGATATTAGTGTTTGGCGCCTAAATTAAAAAATAAATCCTGTGTGAATCCCAGGTCACTCCTGAATGGTTAGCCTACCGATGGCGTAGGTGTAGTTGACGTCGTACAGGATGACCACGTGACTCTGCGTGTCGGGGTGCAGCTCCCTGAAGGCGGCGGCACACTTCTCCAGGTCCACGGGCCTCCTCTGGAACACGTACATGAGGGGCAGGCGTGTGGTGGGGCTGAGGCAGGTCCGGCCGTAGTGCACGATGCAGTCTGCGCCCACGTGCTCGGCCGCCACCTCATCTACACAGCAGCTGGGAAGACCCGAACCATTTTAACTCCGCTTCCATCCACAACAACGCTGTAAGCAGCTTGTTTATAGTTCATAGTTTCCACCTCAGCAAGAACTCACAACATTGCAGAGAGAAAGAGAGAAAAGACATAACACATGACCAGATGACCCTTATCCCCAGACTCGCTGACGGCAAGTCATCACCATATAGGTGGAGGGTAGCATCAGGGGTAAACACTGCAATATAGCATATCCACAACACGCACATCCCTTTGTTTACAAGAGCCTATACCTGCCATAGGATGTGTCTCCCAGTACGAACAGCTTGGCCGATGTATTTCTCTCTATCTCGGTGGCAATGGGAACTGAATCCACCAGCACTTCATCTGGAAACTGTAGTGCAACCTGTGGTCATGAAATGAATAAAATGATTGTTAACTTGAACAAAGACAGGATACAACCACCTTCCGTTTTATGTTTGCATATGTTATAAAGTTGCCTTGTGAAGCAAAGTTCCTCCATGGGCATTGTTCTGCTTTTAATTTCTCTTGAGTAAAACAACTTGCCACTGCATACCTTTTGAAAATTATTGTTATTGATGAAGTCGCAGGTTTTTTTAATCTGATACTGCTCTTCGACATTTTCTAAGGGAGTCTTTATCCCGAACGTCACATCCACTCCACGCTGGAGAACCGCCTCCGAGTTGCTGCTAAAAACATCTGTCATCGTGGTCACGGCTGTGAATATTAGGACAAAAAACGGGTTAGGGTTAGAAAAATATGACTGTGGTAATTGGTAAAGAAAAGTGCATCCTCATAACAACCCAATTAAGACACTGTCACAATAACCACTGAAGACTGAAAGTCGTCACCTACATTAGCAATTGAATCTAAACAAGTATGCTAGTACAATGGCATTGTTCATGAACAGGTGGTCCCATGGCTGTTTTACACTAACGGGTTGACTTTATTTTTGACAATTCAATTATAAATCTTGCTTCATGTATTCATAAGATGTCTAAAAAAATTACAACTACAAAACGATTTGGTTTGCTTGACGAGTACTCGTTTCCTCGAGTACACGTTTGCACCTTAATAGATACAGGCAAAATAAATTGATACATGCATTTACCTTGGCTGAGTTAGTTGTTATGGAGTCAGTTCTTTAATAATTCAACCTCACATGATATCTGATATCTACTATAACTAAACGCGGTTTATAGTACTTGAATAGTTAGCTACTACACACGTGGATACGACACGCGCCGATAGTATGACTACTTCCTGTTTGTATTTTCAAAATGAAAGTAAACTAAACGCTGTCGAAACCAAACCAGTTGGGTCATTGCTACAAATAATTAGAATAAAAAACCACACAATAGTTTCACTTTATTTATTTTATAATATTTGATTGTGATGATTATTTATTTTATACCATTTAATGTAATGTTAAGTTTACATTTTCCCCATCAATAAATAATAATTCAGGTTATGACCATACAGCCATGGTTATGACAACAAATGGAAGGGAATTCACTTGCAGTGTAGTCAGTAGGTATGTTTGTACTCAGCCTCAATTAAGCAATCCATCCACGACTCAATCGACCAAGGGAATCATGCTCCCTATAGCTCTTTAGTAGGTTCCCCCACGTACCGTGGAAACAAAGTACGCACATTGAAGCCCACTAGAGTGGGGAATCAAAATTCCACTCCATGCTGTCAAAGTTGAAGACAAATCAACTTTGGAATATGATGAATATGCTGATGTCCTTATCTTACCCGGCAGGTTAGTTTGTTTATCGTGTTTAAACTTTTAAAACCACAAAATACACTCAAAATGTCAGCCTGGTCACTTCGATGTTGTCGTCTGTCTGTCAGAATGCATCCCTGCCAGAATATGCACCCCTTTCACGTACTTTGGAAAAGTGATTACATTTGCATCAATATCGCCACCAAAAACAGGAAAGAACAACCAGTCTGCATTGTACTGCTTAGTAATGGGTTGTGATGTTTTCAATAAGCAAAATACTATTTTATAAGCAAAACAATAGGCTAAATACACTTATAAAAGCTAAACTACCCCACCGGATAAGGTAAGGACATACATGCAGATCCTCAGCTCATCTTCAAAAGCCTGTTGGGACCCTGGGAAGTAGGCAACTATCACGTTTACTTGGGATTCAATGATAATATGTGTTGGGTCACAACCTGTTCCTACAATAGTCAATTCAGTGCAATATTTTCCAGTCGTCCATGGTGTGCAGTAACAGAATCTGGAGACCCGGAGACCTGGTCTCCATATAGAGGCAATAGACACATCAAGTAAAAGGTAGTAGTTGCAGTAGAAACTGGGGTGTGTTGGTGAATGCATTAACACAATTGAAACACAATGAAATGGAATGCAGTGGAAGTGTTGCCATTTTGTTCACATCCAAATACGATAGAAACTCAAGACCACAGTGAGACAGGTGAACACTGAACCTGAAGAAAGATGGGCAAAAAAAAATTGCCATTCATAAAATGTTTTCTCTCAATTAAACAAATTAATTAGGAAAGCCATTGCATTTCGCTCACAATGATTATTATTAGTATGACTATGATTATGATTATTAATTCTATATAAAGAAATCATAACACCATATGTGGAGGACATGAAGCAACTGTTTAATGGCACTACATGACATACATACATTCATGATTAAAAGTAATGATTGAGATAAAGCCTGGTTAATGGAGAGTTGAGGACCACAGCAATTTTCCTACCTGCAAGGTATTTGATAGTGTCCAATTTGTGTGATTCCAACATTGTTTTCAGACCTGCCACCTCTGTGTCTATTTTCATGTTGGTCTGGGTCAAATGGCAGTCGTGCTCTGAATTCTGTAAGCAGCAGGAAAAACGCTCACCAAACGACAAAAAACGTGCAACGGCATAACAACTAGATGCACAGCTGCCAAGTCAATTCAATTTTATTTGTATAGCCCTTAATCACAGTCGCAGTCTCAAAGGGATAACAAGTCTCACCATTTCCAGTATATCTGTCCGCATTTCCAAGAGCTTCCTCTCATAATGTGCTTTCTAAACAGTGAGGGGAAAACAAGTCTCAAATGTTTCAGCGAGAGCAAAGAGAAGGTGGGTTGAAGGACGGGTGAGCAGGTAACTGCTGTTTCCCCATCGCTCAGACTACTCACCATTTCTTTGACGCGGCTCTTCTCGATGCTCATGTCTAAAAGGGTGTCTGAGCGCACTTTATTCATCAAATCCTGCAAATACAAAAGACACCACTTGGATTCTAGCACATCTATTCGGATTTCCATTTGAAAATTATCAAGGCTCACATGATTCATTTTTTTCCCTTCAGTTTTCAGAACAAAGTTCTCAACTCAATAATACCCACAGCCAGCTGGCCCTTCAGCTGTAACAGGTGTATCTTGACTTTCTGAAGGAACAGAACAGAGTGGAAAGCATACATTATATATTATAGATTATACAGTCACGCAGGTAGGGTAGAGTGTGTTTTGCTCTAGTCTGTAACTGTGCATGTACAGTGAGAAGGTGTATGTAACATGAATCTAGCAAGTGTCCACCCAGATGTATGATGGATAGATCAGTCTACCAGCCAGTGGGCTTATCTATCCATTATACATCTGGGTGGACACTCTCACTTGTGATGTCACTAGAGGGTAGATTTTGACATGGCTTGTAACGGCTTGTGAGGACTAATCAACATCCCACCTGGTAGTAAAATAAGGGCCCTTTAAGCACAACGAAAGCTTGGAGAAAACAAAACAAATCAAGGGAACAACATGAGACACAGATCCGTCCACTGACCTCATTCTCTGTCAGTAGCGTGGAGAATTCGCTCTTCTCCAGGATGATCATGTCCTTCTTGACAGCTGATATCTGAGACATCACTCGCTGCACCATTATCTCCTGATGAAGGACAGACCCCCATCCCATTGGTTCAGAGAGTGACCAACACACACACACACACCAAACAAATAACCAAGACCAACTTAACAATTACAATTAAACCACATGAACAGCTTCAATCACAGGTAGACAATGTCATTACCATTGCTTTTTTGGAATTTGAATCACCTGGCATTGTAATAACCTGTGTTTCTTCACAGGTGGTGCTGTCCCTTCATTTTAGTGTTTGATAACTACTGAAGGCCATGTCCCATTTGTCTAACATTAGGAAGAGTAGCCTTGCTTGAACTAAACTATGTTTATTGTTAATCTAAGCCAGATATTAACCAGAGGGGATGAAAGAGAACTCTAATCCCACTCAATGCAAATGTTGCGTGAAATTGTTTTTGAAGAAGACAAAAAGTAATCTTATCCATGTTCCCTTAAACATATTATATTATCGTGTCTACAAATCTGAGGAGCACTAAGATTAAGATAAATGAACAAGCAGATATAGGACAGCTAGTGGATATATGGACACATGCAATGAGTGCATTCTGGGAAACACCTTACACCACTGTTCTTTTATTATCTACACCTTTCTTACCTGCTGCACTTTGGTTGCCATGTCGCTATAGACGGCATCCATGTTTGAGTGAGTGGTCCTGACCAGCACGCTGACCATAACCTCAGCCTGCTGAGTGCTGCAACCTTAAGAGAAATGCATGTTCATACTGAAACTGAAACCTTAAAGGTGCTGTATGTAAGATGTGGCAGTTGTAAAGAGAGGAATAGGGCAGAAAAGAGCAAGAGAGCAAGATTTTGAAACAAAAACCCCCCAAAAAACATCCCCTCCCTCTCTGCTCGATCCCTCCCTCCCTCCCTGAAACCTTAAACACAACACAAGTTCACTCTTCAGATGGAGAGTGTTCACAATCAAAGCCTGGCTCTATGGCCAATGTTTCAAAACAATAGAGGTGATGCCAACCGTTGTCTTCAAGGAGTCGCACCATGGCGTGGGTGTCAAAAAGGAGCCGCCGGCCTCCAGCTTTGGGCACGCCTGCCTGGAGATCATACTGGAGGTATCTGATGGAGGTACTCAGCTCTATCATCAACAACACAACATGGGAGAAGGAGACTTTAACCTAGACCTATATTTTAACGCTACATGTATTTCAAACAATTGTTATTTCACCGAAATCTCACTACCAAACGCCAGTTAAAATATATTAATCGTGTATGGGAAATATATTAGAAATATATAGACTTTTTTGCAAGAAAAACATGCAACGTCAGCTGTCAAAATAGGGTTGCTTGTTCTCATAAAGTGAAGTTAAAGAGGGTACACATATGCTAACGGTCAGGATTAAATAAATTACACTACTGAACTGATTAAGGATAGACGAACATTATCGAACACTCACTAACGTTGGGTTAATTTTTACAGTACCCAGGTGGTTCTTCGTGCAGGACGTGTCAACATTGTCTTTGCTGACAGTAAACAGACAGACACACGAGCTGGCAGCTCCTCGGGGACGGAAGTTATCGCTACAAGAACTAAGTGTCTAAACGTAATAACGTAGTGCTAATATGAGTATGTGACATACTGTATATTTACATTCGTAAAATAATTTAACTTAATCCATAGTCGTTCTGGTGTAAATCGTTACCTACCTCGTACAAAGAAGCGCGTTCTTTCAAATAACCGCGTAGCTTTCCGTCTGGGTGCTTTTCCTATAACCGGTGACGTCTCCTTGCCAAAAACACTTTGATCACCGATGAAACCGCCCAAAACTCGCGATGTGTTGACACTAGTCAAACATTTCTTAGCCGATAAAGTGTGCGGTGTCGTTGGTTTAACATAACAACTGACCAGGAGATATTTAAAATCACTCCAAAAATGTACATTCGCTCTTGAAATCAACAGTTTCAATACCATTTCTTAATCCTGGCCACAGCAATTCAAACTGTAGAACTCAGCTATGCCTAGTACGCTACACCCCCACGTTGAACGAACGCTCCTCTTGCTTTTCTTGAATGACAAGTTAAAGCAACTCGGCAAGGTCGTACTTATCTCGCGAGAGTACATATTTGCTCAGACGGTCTCCTATTCAAGTGCCCCTCGTTTAACATTCAAAACAGTCCTGTGATCTGAGCCCGTCAGTCAAAATCAAAATGCAAAGCCTTCTAACGACAGCCCCACAGCAGCCACCCATGTCTATCCAGGCCTATCCTGCCTCGTTTTACTTTTAATTTTAACTGCTTACCTTCTTTCTTCAAAGGCTCTGAAAATATTTGTTGAATATTGATGAATTGTGATGAATGTATATTGTTGATGATGCTAATGATGCTGATGTATTATTATATTATAATTATTATAACTATCACAATACTACTACTACTACTACTACTAATAATAATAATAATTATTATTATTATTATTACTATAATAATAAATATTGTTGTTATTTTATTACTACTACTACTACTACTACTTAATTATTACTATTAGTTACTACAACAACAACAACAACAGCTACTCCTACTACTACTACTACTACATGGCTTTTGTATTTTTGTAGAATGCATGGACCTGCTATGCAAAAACCTTTGGCCTACAGTTACATTAAAGAACACAAACAACAAACATACACAGAAGTTTAAATAATTTGACTTTGTCATTTTATTTCAATTTAGTAATAGAACTATCAATAAGTTTCTACATACGTCTTCATTTAAAATAAGTGCATATGTACAAATTAACTATTCCCATACAACATATAGCAAATTATTCATTCAATAAATAGTAATGAATTAGAAAATAAATAACTAGATTATGTACAGTAGCTCAGCAAAGTTATTCTTCAGCAATAATAAATAATAGGCCTACATTAATTAGACCTTAGTGATCCTTGTGTGGTTTAAAGGAGCAGTTGGTTTCTTTTCTAGCGATGAATTCCCATTCCATTTACAACTAGAGCTGCTTATAGCTGAACGTTTCTGCCTCTTAAACTGAACTTCTGTCTTTCTTTGGTTGCTTTATTAGATCATAATTAATAAACAGGTTAGCCATAAACAAACAGTCTCATCATCTCATCTAACTAAAATGGAAGGAGTCTCTGTCTATGTCTGTCCTGATCGACTTCACACTTGGCAGGTGTACTGCTGAGGACCCAAGGAAGTGCGGTGTCCAGTGTGAAGTTGTTTGGATGAGTGGCTCTCGAGAAAGTACCGGAGGCCAAGTAATCGGCCCGTTCCGAACAGGCACGTTTGGAACGGGCACTGCACTAGTATTTGTAATTTCAATAGCCACAACGAGGCTAGTCTGCAATGTTTTCAAAATCTGTTGCCCAGAACTTAACTTAAATAAATCCCCTTTTTTTCACTGGTGGAACACAGTATTATGTGTATTTTTTATAACCAACATGGTTGTAAAAAAAGGGTTTCGAGAGAAATCCTTAAAAGTCACGTCATCTTGACGATTTCACTGCTTGCTTGGGTTCAGTCAACAAACTATGGCACAACTCGCTCTTGTTTAATTGTCACCAGTGTCGTACTAACAGCAGGTATTACATTGATAATTAACTAGGTGCACATACCTGTAGGTTCGGCCTCTTAGAAAAAAGACTGGGGGCCTTTAAAATTATCAACATGTCAACATCTTTTAATCATATGCTCTTATGCCTCTTTTCCTCTTTTGCTTCATATTATTCATATCAATACGTTTCATAAATATTTTACTTTGATATATTATCCTATTTTGAATAATTGTCTGCCTCTTACTTCTGATATTGGTGGTTCACGTAATGTCAAAGTTGTATACCATTGAATTACATATTGAATTAACCTAGTTGTCTCATTTGGGTTTCTTGTTTCATCAGTAAATACAGTTCTATGCTTATTGTACATCTATTGTAAGAAAGAGTAATTAGAAAAAACGAATTAATCATGAATGCAGTGTCAGTGTATAGTCACCGTGCTATTAAAAAGCAGAATCATCTCAAAGGTGCTGTAGGTAAGATTTAAGAGCTATTATTTGAGTGTCATTTGTTAGAAATGCCATCTGTCAGCGAGTGGAATGCACTGTGAGAATATCTATTTTGAGTTAACTGCGCCTGCCTCCAGACTTTAGACCGCTTCTGGCTCATTTCTGAACAATCAGGGCATCTCTTCCCTGATTGGTTAGAAGAATGCACCTTGCCTGTCAATCACAGGTGCCTGAGTGCAACACTTCCCAATGGTGGAGAAACATGGGGAGGGAGCAGAGAGGGAGAGGACACTTTTTTGGTTGTTTAGTTAAAGGTGCAGTAAATAAAAATTTACTGCACTTTATATTTTACTTTATATATTATACATTATAAAATGAACACAAGAGGTCATCAGAGATTAAGCAAACAAGTAGAAATACTGGCTTGCTACAGCAAATATATTCTCCTTTGAAATTTACGCGCCGGGCCGGAGCGTCTGTTTTTGTTTTGGTCTGTGTTTACCATTCTGTGAATACCCCGGGTTGCCAGATATGAAAGAAATTGGCACACAAACACAGCGTGCTGAAGCCATGGAAGCAAGGAAATGAACTGGACCAACTGAGTAATAGATTCTACCCGATCTAAAAAGCCTTGTCCACGTTCAAATAAGCTCCATGACAGCCATGCTAAAACATGGGTACATTTTGGAGTTTTAATGTCGCGCTCATCTCATACTCAGCTCTTTCCAGCAGTCTTGTGCTCGTGTTTGTTCAGTGTCCTCAACCTAGAGTGAGCAGGCGGGGACAACTCTCTCCAACATTGTGAATTTGGACTGCAGTACCCATTTTTAACACTCAATATCATTGTTACATATAGCACCTTCAAATCTTCCTCTTTTCCACTATTTTCTGTGCTTTCTTCTCAAATCTGACCCACAGCACTTTTAAGTGACACAAAACAACATTTGAGCATTTTGTCATTTCGTCAAAAAGTTATCTACATTCTTTTATTATATTTAACATTTGACTATTTCCATGCAGCATTCATACAACTAGTTTAAATCGATCAATGTCGTTTTGAAGTTCTTGTAGAGAGCAAGTAACAATCTAACATGCGTGTGTTTGTATGACGCCGTGTCACATGCTCAGGAGAAGAGGACAACGCAGATGGAGAGCGCGGCCACCGCCAATGCAGCGCCGCACAACAGCAGCGCCATGAAGACACGCCTGCGTGGCGAGTCGCCCCCAGCCTCCTGCCCCTCCTCCTGCAGTGACAGCAGGGCCACCGAGACGCTATCTGAGCCGCTCAGCAGGTCGCTGGCCCCGGGGCCGCCGCAGGGCTCCACCGCCCAGCGCAGGACGTTCACCTTGAGCTCCATGTCCTCCATCATGCGCTCCACGCGGCGGACCTCCTGCTCCATGGCGCTGGCCTCCAGGGTCTCCAGGCCGTCAGGGAGCGCCACACTCGGGCCGGCGGCGCGTACATCCGGCAGGCTGAGGGCCCGCGCCGCCACCTCGCTGCCTCCTCCTATGGACAACAGACAGTTAGTCCCTCAACTCTCTCCATCTAAAAAGGTTACAATCCATCAGCCACTATTATTATGAAGTATTGTTATGAAGTGGGACATCAGTAGACAACGTTTTAGTCCAATAATGATCAGGTATGAGCAATGTTTTGTTTTCTGTATTTAGTATTACAAATAATATGTACGTTATGCATGTTATTTAGTAACTGTAGCAATCCTCCCTACTACCCAACACTAAAGTGACTTTTCTTGGGAAACACGTATTGATGATAAACCGGTTTATTGTCAAGTTATGCAGTTTGTCATTTACGTCAGAGCTCTCTTGTGTGTGTTGTGGTGTCTGGTTTAACCTGTGAGCCTTGATTGACAACAGCACAGGTGTGCAGCCTCACCCAGCCCCCGAGTCTAATCGGTCTGACTCAGGCCAGGTGAGGCTGCTTAAACGAGCCACCAACCACACACCACATACCCCCCCAATGCCAAATTGAGCTGGGGGTGAATCCCCAGCTGAAACCTACTCACCCCCCCATCCAAAAAAACATCATCAAACCGGACTCTTTACAGGGCTGCCAAACCCCAAAATAAAATAAATAAAGAAGCCCAACCCCATTGTCCCCGGTGTGGCCAGCCAAGCCCTCTGCCTCCATCCTGGAGACCGGAGGCCAGGGCTGCTGCCTTGGCTGGTGGAGGTGTCGCTAATCAGACTCAGACCAGGTGAGGCTGCTTAAACCAGCCACCAACCACACACCACAGTAACCTAACACAAATCAAGAAGGGATCCCAAAGACTGGGGCTGCGTTCCGATCGCCTAGTAGTTCCCTGTGAAGTGGACTGCACAGGGTATTCAGCCATGTTAAGTAAGATTCCAAACCATAGGGAACAATGCTCAGTTCAAATGGAACTGTGAACTTTGTAGGGAAGAAGTGAACAACGGTACTTTGCCAGAAATTGGCAAGCAAGGTTACCCATCAACCACTGCGACACAAATGTAATAGCCAGTGTTTCACCAGAGATGGTGCTGTTCCTACGGGGTGATTTTACTATTTGGTTACTCTTTAAAGCAGTGTTTCCCAACCTTTTTTGAGCCACGGCACACCACCAAACACAAATGGCACAAAAAGTATAGTCTTAGAGTACCAATCAGGTGAAATTGGATAATCTTCCACGACACACCTGATGATTTCTCACGGCACACTTATGTGCGGCACAGTGGTTGGGAATCACTGCTTTAAAGGAGAGCCAAATTGCAACACCACTGGTACATGGTTTACATTAGATGGCTCCCTCTCTAGGTTAAACACATGCTATTGCATGCATCACCTCTGATATGGTTACCCAGCCACCTGCTGATTAAGCATTGATGCGACACACCTGTCCTCCGCTTATTGAAACTGAATTAAAGGGGTGTTTACAGGGGAGATCCAGATTGGCTCTTATGGGGTACATTTCATTCCTCATAAAAACTGACTAAGTGGACAACCCCCTTGATCAGTTGACCACCTACTGTTTTTACCTTGGATGCCGGTCTGCACGAAGGCGTTGGTGTTGGCCAGACCGAAGACTTGGGCCATGCCAAACACTTTGCACAGGTCAGCGTGTAGGAGTTCCAGACTGGAGGAGAAGGCCACCCACAGGAGCTCCATCTCCCTGCGGTCCTCCTCCGGCAAGCTCTTGTCCCGGAGACGGGATGTGAGATGCTGACAGCAGGCCAGGGCCAGACTTTGGGCCTTCTCTCGCGTCTGCCTCAGCTCGTCTCTCAGCTGCAAGGTGTCTGTGCACCCACCCACACAGGAGGCCAAGTGTCTGAAACATGCCACCACCTGATCTCAAGAGAGAAGGGAAACATAGCAGTAACATAGTGAAACTATGTGAAGGCACAGTGATAACATTTGCTGGATATAAATACAATATATTGACATTGAAATGTTGAATGAATTAATGCTCACCTCGATTGTTTTATGGTCTATTTGGTGCACACTGTGCTTTGTTTGTTTAATTGATTGAGAGGCTCAGCGAAAAAGTTACATTTTTGTGCCAGTTCCATATATTTTCCAAAGGACAGGACACTGGGGTTAGCACCGGTGATACACAGCATATCACATAGGCCAGAGGGACGAGCATCCCCTACTGGC
Source organism: Laemonema laureysi (assembly GCA_900303225.1). Classification (NCBI taxonomy): domain Eukaryota; kingdom Metazoa; phylum Chordata; class Actinopteri; order Gadiformes; family Moridae; genus Laemonema; species Laemonema laureysi. The sequence goes on along the minus strand of OMNS01031286.1, from coordinate 44,148 downwards.
CCTCCAACACCTCTACCAGGTTCCACGGTGCTGGCAAGACGGTCTAAACAGACAAGATGGTCTACTCTGAACAGACAAGATGGTCTAAATAGACAAGATGGTCTAAACAGACAAGGTGATCTAAACAGACAAGATGGTCTACTCTGAACAGACAACATGGTCTAAACAGACAAGATGGTCTACTCTGAACAGAGAGGATGGTCTAAACAGACATGACGGTCTAAACAGAGAAGACGGTCTAAACTCTTACTGCAAGAGAACTCTAGATCTACATCTACTGTAACTTCTTGCGATGCTATTTTCCTTTAACATTTTTTGAAAATAAAAAGTACTCTTTATAGTTGTTAGTACACATGTGTGCATGCGTGTCCGTGTGTGAGTGTGCATGCATGTCCATGCGTGTGTGAGTGACTGAACCAGCTACGG
>OMNS01031286.1:20934-42350 GCA_900303225.1 Laemonema laureysi | reverse complement strand
GACAGTCTAAACAGAGGAGACGGTCTACACTAAACAGCCAAGATGGTCTAAACAGACAAGATGATCGAAACAGACAAGACAATCTAAACAGACAAGACGGTCTAAACAGACAAGGCGGTCTACACTAAACAGACAAGACGATCTAAACAGACAAGACGGTCTAAACAAAGAAGATGGTCTATTCTAAACAGACAAGATGGTCTAAACAGAGAAGACGGCCTACACTAAACAGACAAGATGGTCTAAACAGACAAGACGGTCTACACTAAACAGACAAGACGGTCTAAACAGAGAAGATGGTCTAAACAGACAAAGATGGTCTAAACAGAGAAGACGGTCTACACTCAACAGCCAAGATGGTCTAAACAAACAAGATGGTCTAAACAGACAAGACGATCTAAACTGACAAGACAGTCTCTAAACAGACAAGGCGGTCTACACTAAAAAGACAAGACAGTCTAAACAGACAAGGCGGTCTACACTAAAAAGACAAGACATTCTAAACAGACAGACTGTGTGTGTGTGTGTGTCTGAGTAATAGACTGAACCAGCTATGGGGAACTTACAATTCATAATACAGATTAGTAGTATGAACTGTTCTGGGATTGTTAAGAATTATCTTCGGTGGCCATGACAGTCAATCTTGTAATGCTTAAGCAGCCTGGAGCAAAACTTGAACAAAATTACTCCACTGATCTATATCATCTTGTTGCACACTGCGTTATTAATTTAGCTTGTGGGAAATAAACATGGGGCATGGTAAGGTGATGTGATTTCAAATATATTATAAATAATCTGCTTATCATCTATCTATTTCTGGATAAGCCAGAGGACTTTACAGAGAATTGGAATCAAAACATTCCATTGCAAAGGATGATGTAGACGGGGACGCGTCTGCTGTATATGATACTAATAATAACACGAATACTAGAAATACTAATAATAATAATATAAATACAAAATCGGAATTATATTCTCCAAATGTAAAGGAATATATCACTATTAAGTGGTAAAAACCTTAACCCGGTCACAGAACATAGACGTTTCTTGATAAAGAAATGAGACATTGTGATGTTAATGAAGACGTCTGTATCTTTGTTTGCTATGTGTAGTATATGAGCAAAGGAAAGCACTCTTATCGAATACATATACTCAGAAGTACAAGGAATCGGTGAAGCAAGATAAGTATGTTCAATCAAAGTGCTTTTTTAGCCATGGGGTTATGAGCTTGAGTGCTCTTTGTTGTGGTCCTATTGAAGTAATGTCTATGAGTCTCTATAGACACTTACAGACACTGTTGCTGTCGTACCACAACTGTATACATTCTATATTTCCAAACAATTATAGCAATGATGTAAAACATAGTGTAAATGAAGACAGAAAATTAAGAAGTAAGTCACATACTTTCTGCATACCATAACTAAAATAGTGCCCACTCACTTCAACTCGTATTTTAATTATTTTTACATGTAACACATTTACCTTTACCCTATCAGTGTTAACGCTTTTAAACCCTGTTATAACAATCAAGGTTTAAAACTATCTTCACATCTTCATCTTACCTATTTTCTGGCAATGACGACTCTAAAAATCAACACATTTTCTGAAAACCCTCACAAACATTTGTACAGCAGACAACCCTGATCATTCCCAAGAGCCACTCTCACATCTCACCTTCATAAGAGAGTCCACCAGCGCCTGCTCGTCCGCCGGAGCCTTATCTGTCCCACCTGTGACATCGTCGCCCACTTTGTTGTTTACAAGTGGCATTAGCCTGCCCTCTGGTCCAGAGTTTCCGGACCCCGGTCACGGTGTGGGTTTCTGGCTACGCCCGGCTGCCCTCGGCTTCTCTTGGCTTACCCCTTCTCCTCTTTCTCACCTGGAGTAGGGCGCTTCATTCAACCGCGAGGCCGGGCATCCTGGAAGTCAACGTGCCGCATACCGTCCCCGTATATATACGCAAAGATTACTGGTGGAGGAAGATCAAACCTGAACACATCCCGCCAAAGACTTCCAGAATAGATAGGTGGGAAGAAAGTGGAAATTAAAATAGAAAAAAAACAATGTAATAGGTAACCGCCAAGCGACGGTGTTAATCCTGCAATTGACCTCTATGCACTGATGCAGAATAGGACGGCCAGCTAAGCTCATTAACTGTAGCTGAGAACCCCGGGGGACACAAGAGCAGCTGGCTGTCTTCACCACAATGGCCCTTTCACTGACCGAGAGGAAGTGCAATGCTCTGGGGAAGGAACAAAACAAAAAGGAAGGGGCCAACTCTGATTCCGTTGTAGTTGCTCGGCCTACATCTGATTCACTAAACTGTAAAGGGATTTGAAGTGGATACCCTATAATAGAAAAAGAGATAGAAACTGCACACTGATGACCACATTTACCAAAGGGTTATGTCGGTGTTGTAACACTGCAATCAAAGAGGAATTTTCGTGATGGACCTTAATGTTAGAATAAAGAGCCACCTTGAATGATGCACTTGGTGAATACAACATTTTATGTTGTCTTACTGCCTTCTGTTGGTTCATTCTTGGCCCCAGGCCCTTGGTAATGGATGGGTTTCTACTGTTAAATTCATATGAGGTTCGTAGTCCAACCATGAGTATGAGTAGAGTGAGTGCGTGAATAAGTGAGTGAGCAACACTGTGGTGGCCATGTACATTGTGTTGCATTTTCTTGTATTTGAAATATGAAACATGCAAGTACTTTCAAAGAATATATGTCTCCGGCATTTATAGGTAGGCATATATAGGTTGGTGTTATGTTACTAAATCCAACATAATGTTATATCTAATTAAACTATGACGAGAAAAAGTAGTCTTTCTTTGTTTATCTTGTGTCTAGACACCGCCAGGCCAATAGGGGGCACGAGCACATCAATTAGACGGCTATATTTCTAAAACGTACTTCATACGGATGTTATTTATTCAGTGCATTTTGATAGAAATATTAAAAGACAATTTTCGCATAGTTCTGCACCTTCAACAAGACTAAGACCGATTTCGGGCAGAGTAGCCATGACGCCAGACCTGCTAGGACTGGAGTGAACTGGAGGACAGCACATGCACGTGTCGTCCGTCCAGAGAGACAATCTAAACATACACAAATACACATTCTTATCTAGTTAATTTGTTTGTGTTAATACATTTTCCACCATCCAGTGGCGAGAATGACAAGAAAAAGCTTGAAAGTTCAGACAGATTTTTCCAAACGTTTTCATCACTGTCCTCCAGTCCACTACAGTCCTGGGCAATGCTGTCCACTGCCTACATGTTACCATGTAGGCCTAAAAATTAAGCTAGTCTACAGCATCAATTTAGGGATTGCTTTTTCAGATAGGCCTACTCAAACGTACAACAATATTTGCTGACACAAAAATAACATTGATGTTAAAATAACTGTGGACCTTGTGTTCTAATGTTAATAGATCATGTACATAGATGGACCCTAAACACTTAATATGGTCCAGAATTTAGCAAGCTCACGTCAGTCTATTAGCAATCACTTTTTGCTACATGGGTGGAAATAAAGAATGGAGATGAGTGGGGAGAGTCATTATGATGGCCAGGGCTCCTTGGTAGGTGATATCAGTATTTCTACACTACAAGTATAAAACATCTTCAACTTACTTCTCTATCCATATTAATGGCCCTGTCAAAACTTTGTTCTGTGAATATTTGCATTTTTACAAAACAAACTATGCACTAGGCCTACGTTTCATTAAAAAAATGGACACACACACACACACACACCTTGGCCCATAATACATACCAGAGGCAAGTGATTTCTGCTTTTCATCTTGAATATTTGTCAAAGAATATCAAATTGAAGACATACTCTGGTCTGATAATTATGGTTTGACTTTAGTTTTGTTATTCAAATAGTATTTTCATAGGTACTTCAGTGTTCTTTATTTAGCAGAACTGGTCAATCAAAAATCACACCAAAATGTTTATATCTTATTTTCACCACTAAACTGCATACAATTTGCTTCCACTGTTCATTTCAAATTAAAAACAAGTGTCAGTTTAGTTACATCAGAGCCTAACTCCCATATCAGTTAGTCATTGCAATAAAATGATGGTAGTTTGATTTCAAAACTTCTTTCTTACCTTTAACTTGATTCATGAGGTGTCCCTTGATGATGTAGCAGTCAGAAAGTCAGAGAGAACTGACCAGATTGGTGAATCTGGGCTTCATGCTGAAAATGCCATTTAGCCACAGTCAATAACCATGAGCCATGTTTCCCCCACCCAGAGACCTTCATCAAAAGCGTCATAGAAACTGGACTCGGCCGCTCACAGCTCAATGAGACAACACTGGCGCGAGAAGTTTTGTGAGGACAGGAGTTAAGAATTGTAATTGTAGACACTACCCAAGCGCCCCGCAATCTCTTTAAGGATGCTTTTACTAAACCACATCATGATGCTCCTTAGTGTGAAGAGCGTGGCAATACACTGAGCCCTCATTTAAAGCCACTATTCAGTTAGCAAAATTTAAGCCCACAGAAAACTAATTTCAATGAGTTTATTCCTTGCAACTCCATAGCATTCCATATAATTTGTGGATTGATTATCAAGCACACAGACAATCAATCCACAACTTTCATTCGTTTGTATACCAAAACAAGGTCAGGCCCGTCTGTGGCATTGCCATAAGCCACAGGAAGCAACCCTGTAGTGCGCAGTGTAATTGGTATCTAATACAAAGTGTGAGTCATGCCAACCTATGTAAACATGTGGTCCAAAGTAAAAGCTTACATCATTTGTAATAAAACATTTATTAAGAACAAAGATAAAAAAATATATATAAATATCGAATCACAAAAATACATTCCCTTCATTTTGAAGAACCTAGCTTTTTTAGCTGCTCAGTTTCTTTCCAGGTGTAGCCGTCGCCCTGACGGTCTTCCTGAGAGTTCGGCCAATCACAGTTGTCCGCGGAGATGTGACTGTGTCCCTGATGTTAGCAAGCAGGCCTCGTTTAGGCTTTGTCTTTCCGGGTGACTTCTGGGACAGTTTGGCCACTTCTTCCTTTAGTAAGGCAATCTCACTGTCTTTGTGAATATTTTCTCTAAGGAGGTCATCTATGGATCTCGTCTTATAAAAAAAATTAAAAATAAATGCAGTATATAGTTAGTTACAATACTGAAGTTGAAGTTTTGTAGCAAGGTGATAATTAAGATTATTGAGTTTCTTTACCTGGTCCTCAGCCTTCCTCCGTATGACCACCAGCTCGGCCGACTTGTCCATGAAGTCCTCATGGGCCATCTTCAGAGTTTCATTCAGTCCCATCAGCCGCTTTTCAAGTGACATGATCAACTAGAAGACAAATCACTTCACACATCACTTCTTTAAAAATCTAAAAGATTTAGCTAGCAAGCTGAAAACATCAAATGTCCTCCATACCTCCTGTTTATCCTCACACATTTTCTCCACTGCACATTTTTCCTTGTACACCCTTTTGTATCGAGCCTCACTTCCAACGTCAGTCCCTTTATTTGGTGAAATGCCATCCACTGTCTGGCTAGACTGGTCAGTCGTTGAAGTGCTTGTTGACGGTCTGGAGGAAGACATCAGGTTCTCCAACTCTGACAGCTTACATCTCAGAGCCTATGCAGTTGTCGTCCAGGTGTTCGATTACAATAAATCACATTTGAAAACATCATGCAATGTTTAACAATGCCAATCTTATAATTGTATGCGTTGACAGACCAATGAAGAGTTCAAAATGTCACTTCTACATTTGAAACACCCCCCATTTTCTTTTACATTTACCCTTAGTGGATTTGTATACGCGTTCTCTTCTAGAAACATTGCGATCAGAAAAAAGCAATATGACCATGAGAGAAATTCAGCCGCGTTTAGTTACCATTGTTGAAGAATTCCCGCCCAGAAGACAAAAACAAACGCTTGTTTTTGTTTTCATTTTGATGCTTGCCTAAGGTTCTTTGGTTTTCAGTCAGGGGGGGGGACCCCACATACCTCCACTTTCTCTTCCTCAGCAATGAACTCGTTGATGGGCACATAGTTGTCTCCGATTCTGTTCAGAGCACACTGATAGGCATGCTCCTTGATGGCATCTTTGTACATATCAAAAGTATTCTCCAACTTTTCATCGTAGCTCTCCTTCAGCTCCACCATCTGTCGACTTCAAAACAGTTGAATGAATCAAAAACCATATGCAGTCTGATGTTAATATGCATGTATAATTCAGGAGGTGGTCAACCTGTAGACTGGTGCAATATGATGTTAATATGCATAATTTAGTAGGAAGTACATTCAACCAGCAGACTGGTGGCCTTTACCTGAGGAGCTCTTCGCTTTCCATCAGCTGCTGCAGCATTGCATCTCCCATTTCCTTGCGGATCTCCATTTCCTGAACCACGTTCTTCCTCCTCTCAACCAATAGCTTGCTTCTGAGGTTCTCAATCACAGTCAGCAGGTCCTAGTAAAGGTCAAGGGTGAGGCTGAGGAATGGGGACTCAAACAGCAACTTCACATGTCACCGCTGAATTAAACCATTATAGGGCCTACATCTGGTGGGCCTCAAAACAAGCATGCATATTCAGCCACGACTAAGTGCCTGAATATTAAATCCACAGAAATAAAAGGAGAAAAGCCAAGATGTTGTACTTCCTGGGGCAGGATTGAAACATCTGCCTCATCCTCTTCGTCCAGCAGCTCCTCCTCAGAAAGGTAGCCATCAAGCGCCTGGCTGTCCATCAGCAGGGGGTTGCCATCACGGTCCACCAGGCATGGAGCCAGAGACTTCATGGGAATCACCTGGACCACCTACAGTCAACCAGTACATGAGCTCATGCTAATTAACCAAGGCCAAGAAACGACAGAAAACCGATTAAATAGTTGAATGCTAAGCAGACAGACCTGCTTGGCAATGGCAGAGAACTTCATAACATGGAGCGTCTCGTCATAGGTGGAGGCACACTGGTTAATGTTGACAATCATGGAAGCTTTTCCCTTTCCACAGAAAAATGTCTGAAAGAGCTTTGTGAGTTTGCTCTCTCGGAAAGGTATGTAGCCGCTCTTTGTCCTGCTCAATAGGTATAAAAGGGAGATGGGGAAGGTAGAAAACACATAAGTGATGCCCTAAAATCAAAGTGATTTTTAACAGACCTGTAAAAATATCCCTCAACCACAAACCCACCTTTGAGAAGAGGGATTTTTGTTCAAGCCCCATTTGACAGTTGATCACCATAGGATTAAAAGTGTCAGGCTCAATAAGTTGTGTACCTGTCCATCTGATTGTTGTTGCGCAGGGCTGTAATGCATTTCCCCAGAATAAGCAGAGAGTTGTTAATGTTGCCCGCCTCCTTAAGCCTCTCCCCAAATGTCTTGGTTTTATTGCATCTTTCAGAGCCGGCCAAATCACACAAAGAGAACCTATGGAACATGAGCGAATACTGGTGAATGCTTGTGTGTACTACACATTATACAACAGTATGGTTGTTTTAAAGACAGGCTTTGATAAAGGTCACAGAAATCTACTCACTCAGAGATCCTTTCCACCGTGGTGCCATTGATCTTGAGTAGCTTCATGGTAAAGATGCTGTGACTGTGTAGGGAATGTCAAATTATTTTCACCCATTTCCAGCAAATATATTTTGGTTTCAAATTAAATGAAGGAAATAAACGGATTGCCTTCTGCTAGACGAATGATTCATCTTGGTGGAGGCAGCGCTTCGATTTTTGTTTCCAAAACGTAGAAGTTTATTGGCCTCCTCCAGGTTTTGAATGTTGATCCACTTTAGATCTAGAAAATCCAGATGATGCCCAAAACAATCGAGTATACCGATAAAAAAGGGAGACATTTGACAGGTTGCCTCAAAGTTGCATATTCAACATCTCTACAGCTCACAATAACTTCAATTCTACAATGTCCCCTTTTCAGCATGCATGAAACAAAAATGTTCAGAGTAAAACAGAAAATCGAGATCTGTTACGATATTTATATTACAAGAAATTAAATGTTAAGAAATGTCAAAGACTGTGCTGAATTATGATGCATTCTAGCTGCGTTTCACCTCTGACATAGGCATTCCCAGCACGGTCTTCACACACACGCAGAGTGGTACGTTTCTTAGACTTTGAGCACAAGGTGGCCTGAAGCAGATCGTAAACGCTCTCGTTGTAGATTTCGAAGTAGGCCACCCATAAGGCGAACATGCAGTCACTGGTTTCAGTGGGGCTGCTATCCATCTCTGTTACAAGGTAATGGAGAGCAGATTGAGATTAACTTGTTTGGGGATAATGCAATGTGACAAATATTCTCACTTTCATGTCTCTTAGATGACTCACCAATAAATGTTATAGGAGAGAGCATCATCAAAGTTATAGGCCAGTCACATGGTTTAAATTCCTTACATGAAATTTCCCGGGCAATTAATGAGTCATGAGATACCTGTGCCATTGTGGGTGGGTGAGGACAATTGAACGGCAGAGGGCAAGCAGCCTGAAGAAACGCCATTTACCCGAAGTGGTTCTCCATCCTTGAATTGAAATGTAAAAAACAAAATACACATTTTCTGAATATGGACAGTAGCCAAGTATCTCATCCATTTGTGTGCTGCTATTCACCACTGCATAAATATGAAAGAAAGTTGCCTCTCTAAAGGATGCAAATATAGAGGCCCTGGTATTCTTCTCCTGCTTCACTTGTTCAGGGCCCAGACACTGAGCGTTGCTGCCCAGGTAGGGCTTGAGGTCCATTCCCCCATACTGACGCTGTCCAACGTGCCGGAAGGTGGTTTCCAGCACTCGTGGCAAGATTCCTGGATCTTTCGCGGTTCCTTGAAAATGTAAAAATAAATACCAATAACACAGAATGTGTATTAATAAAGAAAACACTGCAGCAAGTAGCCTATGTTTAACGTAAGCAATTATTTATATCAATTGCATACATTTGTGCCAATGCAGGTCTCAATGGAGGTACCTTGGATTGTGTACGTTTTCCCAGCATTCGTCACACCATAGCTGAATATTAATGCATTCTTCCCATCCAGGTAATCAGAGACTTGGCTCTCAACAGTGCCTTCAAAAAGCTCATTTTGTGACGTCTCATGTCCAAAAATCTATTTTTTTAAAAAAGGACAAAATGTGTATATTCTTTAACAAATGACAAAAGAGCAGTCTTGATGTCCAATTAGAATTAACTTTTTTTGCAGCTCTAATATTTATTATATGATTTGCTTAACAATACTTGTAAGTCGCTTTGAATAACTGAAAAAAATGCAAGTGTTGCCATTACTTCACAGTATCATGAGGTCTTTGATCAGCAATGTCATTTCAAACAGAAGTCTATCGAATCAGTGCAGGTGTTTATGAATCAACAAGGTGGAGAGAGTGATAATGTGGATTCCATTAATGTAGTTCATGTCTGTAATGGTCCAGTTCTTTTCAAAACAATTAAACTTGGGCAGGCGAGTAATTAGTTTGACTACCTACTTCAAATGCGGTGTCAAGTCAAGCCGTGTCTGGTACCAATACAGACCTGAGAGAAGGAGAATTGGTGGACCGACACACCAATGCCCCTCTCGCTGCTCTTCAAGGTGGCTGAGCCCTTGGGTGCATGCAATTTCACCACCTGGTTGTCCTCAATCACTACACAGCCCTGGGAAAATAATTAAAACATCTGAAACACTAGGCCAGTACAATTGAGCCATAGTAGTGTGGATTTAGAAGGTCCAAAGTCAGGTGTAGCATTTTATGTGTCTAAAATTGAGTGATGTCACCACAAACTCTACCTGATCCTCGTTTTCAGAGAGTTCCTCTTTAAAGAAGGGTCGAACTCTCAGGTACACTTTCAGAGACTGTGGCTGGGACTCCACTTTACTCTATAAGGAGACCAGAGTCAGGACAGGGGTTTAACCATGATGTTGAACCCCTGTGGTTTGACTAATTTGAAAATAAAAACTAAAATTTAAATGATTGCGCAGGTCAAGCTGATTTGACCTGCCCAATCATTTAAATTGTATTATTTTTAATTGTATTTTAGATAATCAAACACTGAAAAGTTATATGGAATAAAAACAGAATTGCTCCCGGAACAAGAACCAAGGATAGACCATAGACTTTTCTTACGTTACATTTTACACATTATTTAGATTTTCCCTTTTCAAAAGAGACAGTTATAGGGAGTAGCAGCCGTGGTCAAGAAGTATCTTGGCTAATAAAAGGACGAATTCAAAAACATATATAGACTGATAAGACATGCCTGCACAGAACCACTGGAAGATAATCTAGGGTGCTCTGGTGGTTCCGGTAGGTTCAGGGCGCTGACACACTCATCATTGCATGGGGACTCCATTTCACCAGGGTGCTGCCGGATTGTTTTTTCATCGGTGAAGCTAGTAATTCCACTCATCTTCATAAACGATCTCTTGGTAGCCTGATATTAATGTATGCACTATGCAATATCAATGCCGAATAATCCACTTTCTGAGTTAACTATCACAATAGACGACCGTTTCTTGAATAGTTGACCGTGGTTGTAGTTCTATTAAAACTTAAGACAGCTGCGTCAGAAGTACTCCCCTCCTACGGAAACCCGTTTTAATTGAAAACAGGTGATACGTCCACAAATTGGCTTTTTGAAGTGGGAACAACCAAGCGATGGCGTGTATGCAGTAGTAGGCCTACTGCTACTCTACTCAGGTTGTGGATAATCTGAATCGCTCAAAGGTATTACTGTAACGACATCGTGACTTTTTCGTCTTTTTAAATTGTATTTGTAGGCTACTAAAATTATACTCTAAATGACTACTGAATGCATATTCTCTATCTCGTATGCTCTATTCTGTGTTGCGTTTTTCTTTTGGGTAAGTGTGTTTTTCCCCACTTGCGTCATGAGGAGGACTGAAACTTTCGGCAATATATTTGGTCGTTTCCTCGAAAGCCTTGATAAGCGGTCTAGAGAAAAAACGTAACGGCACCATGTTTATAGGAAACCTGCATGATATGGTTTTGGTCCAGTTGACATTGCTGTGCATGATGAAAGCTGTGCTCAGCCTAGCAATCAAGTTTGCGTTGGTTTGTTGACATTGAAATGAGTACTTTGTAGTACCTACAATTTAATGTAGCTAAAGAGCAGATTCTTTCAGTTTTTAGACTTCAGAGGATGCATAATTCAAGTTTCAGCTGGTGTCAAAAATAACTCCTCAGTTTGTAGGTTACAATGCAACTAATTAAATAACTCCTGTATGGGATGAACCAAGGTCTTGGCACAGTATGACAAGCATGGGGCACGTAACATGCACAGGAGAAACAGGTCATAACGTTAATTATGGGCTCGTTCGTTTCACAAGTATAGACGCAACTAGTCAAGTAAATATACGTTGACCATGCTGGTGCTGACAAACAAATAAAACCAACCTGATGTTAAAATGACAGGAACAGGAAGCTGCTTTACCCGGCTATTGACAGCCTGTGAAAAGGGTCCATTACTCAAAGTAACATACAAGTCACCATTTGTAGGTACAGCTCATGCTCAGGGATATCTATAGGCCATCATTGAGGTTTGACTAGGACACATCTACCACCCCAAAACAAAGTTGCTGTGCCATTCTCAATTAGACAAAGTCCCATCATTTAGTAAACTAAAAGCCTGTGCATTAGAGAAGCACTGATAGTCAGATTATATTCAGTGCTGCAGGTCTCATTCGTGGTTTCACTTCACATACTTGTAAATCATGCCGTCAAAACATTTATATCAAGCAGAGAACTGCCATTCAAGACGGACACTTGTCATCTTTTTTCACTCTTTATTACAAAGGCAGTTTTTATGCATCTGCAATGGTGACTTCAACCTCTACGCCTGGTTCAATGCTGATAGAGGTGATCTGTTTGACAATCTCAGATGGACTGTGCAGGTCAATGAGACGCTTGTGGATCCTCATCTGGAAGCGATCCCAGGTCTTGGAACCCTCACCACAGGGGGTCTTCCTGGTAGTGATGCGAAGAGTCTGAAGGGAGAGATGGCATTTGGAGAACAGAAAAAACTAAAGTTCAGCTTCAACAGGGACTCCTTGTTATAATGTAAAGTACAAGACATTAGTAAAGTTTAGTTGACCATTATGTTCCATCTTGAGCCTGGCCCAATGACCACATCTGACATAATCTTGTGCATTAGTCTACTGAATTCCAAGCAACTCCAATATGTTGTGGTGATAATAGTACCTTGGTTGGCATACGGACAGGCCCCTTGACCTTCAGGTTCTTCTCCTTGGCCCCACGGATCAAGTCAGCGCAGACTGAGGTGGAAATAAACTCGTCTTTACAACATTGTTGCAGGAATCAAGACTAAAGTGTTATGTCAAACCATGGCTCAGAATAGCGTATTTTTAGTCATCAGGGTTTATCAAAGATAATGTTTTTATCCTCATGGCATGGTTAGCAAAGCGTTGGATAAACTTTTCACAAAATGTGTTACCTTTCTCCAGGGACTTGACGTTACGGCTGGTCAGAGTGATGCGGATGCGGTGGATGGCAACCTCGGTCTCAACGGGCGCCTTGCCGGTTTCTTTGAAAGCCTGAATCAATGAGTGCAATTAATGACTATCTGTTGGGGTACATGAGCCAAGTCAACATTCTTTTGGGCCATGGGGATCAAATGTGCGAAAAAGATACAACTACGGAAACCCATTGACAATGGAGCCGTGGCGCCTGTTTCCCCGTGTTCGTTTGACGCAAGTTATTGTTAAAATTAAAGGATTTTATGCCGATACGCAACTAAGAAATAAGCAAAAGCGGTTGCTATTGACATTTACACCGAAGCTTTAGGCCACTGCGACATTAAATTAAGCACGTGTACGTCGTCAGCTCACTATGCTAGCTAATGTTAGCTCCTGGGTTTTCGCTTCAATTAACCACATTATATATATATCGACAACATGTATTGGTAACAAAACTAGGAAAATTAATGTGGGAATGTGTCTGGAGCAAATCTTTACCATGTTTATTATTCCTGGCCGACTTATTCGTAAGTAGTCCACGCGAACAGCGGTGAGCCAGGAACGGACGCCACCGGGGAAATAAGCACTAGAAAAGGGCGAGAGGTGGCCTCGTCTGCTTTATGTACTCCTGCCATACATCCGGGACACCGCCACGCTCGCTTCTTCTGCAGGTATAGGCTACAATCGTAAGACCAAAAAGACTCAATCTCCCTCTAGCGTCCGAAGAGTTTATAATACGACTGATGTAGCCATAGTAGTTTATACGTTCTTATTATCCATGAGTTTATACTGTTCTGCCTGTCGACCTGTATAGTGAGTACAAATACACTAATCACACTGCTTATTTTCTTTGAATTCACGGTGTTTTCTTCTATATATCGTCATCATTTTAAATAAATTGCTTTATCAAGGGAAGCCTGTTAACAGGCAGCCTATTGGTTATTCGCACACATCTAATATACCTCATTGGTGAGATATGGGTCAATAGAGAGAACGGGAGTAGCGACAACAAGCGACTTGACAGCTTAATTTGAACGCAGAAGCGAATAAGCCGTCACGTGCCTATGTGTGGCGCTGTAAAGTGAAAAGCCCTTAATCAGCATGAACATCACTATCACCTGTAAGACGTGTTTGTGGGCTGCGTGTGTTGTATTGTAGTCAACGGCCGTAGGTTACAAGCAAAATGCCTTCTCCAATTCCCGTGAGTCGCCTGCTGCCGAAAGACTTTTATCCACCTCTCAGCATCGGAGTGTGCAGTAGTCCACTGACAAAATACGCACATGCTTCGACTTTGAACGTGCCTGCTCAGAGGATCCACGGGAAGGTGGCGAGTAAACTGTGGTCGTCGGTGATTCACTGGAAAGAGCTGAAGGCAATGCAGCCCATAGGATCCGGAGGTTTCGGTTCGGTTTACAAGGCGAAATACTTTGGGGAGACCGTCGCGGTGAAAAAAGTAAAAAAGTGCTCAAAGAATAAGTTGGCTTCCAGACAAAGCTTTTGGGCAGAATTAAATGCCGCACATCTTCGGCATAAAAATGTTGTTCGCGTAATCGCAGCTACGACGTGTGTTCCTGCCAACTTGGAAAACGAGAACAACATTGGCACGATATTGATGGAGTATGTTGGCAGCCGCAATCTCCACCATATCATCTATGGCTGTGCGGACGCTCTTGTGAAAGACACTTGGCTCAGGTACTCTACAGATATTGCCCAAGGCCTACGCTTCCTGCATTCCCATGGCATTGTCCATTTAGACATCAAACCGGCCAATGTGTTGGTTTCAACCGGGGATGTCTGCAAAATTGTCGATTTTGGCAGTTCAATGAAAGTGGACCGCGCGTGTGATGCAGGCTCTGTCACGCCCTGTTTGAGCCACGTCGGGGGCACCTACACCCACCGAGCACCCGAGCTGCTGAAAGGAGAGTGCATCACCCCAAAAGCCGATATCTTCTCCTTCGGGATCACGCTGTGGCAGCTGATCACCAGAGAGCAGCCATACGCCGGGGACAGGGAACACGTTTTGTATGCGGTCGTTGCTTATAATCTACGGCCGCCTTTGGAAGACGAGCCGTTTCTCCGACCGACCCAGGGGGGGCAGACTCTGTGCTGCAGGACTCTGGTGTGTCGCTGCTGGAGCGGTGAGATAGCTTCGAGGCCCGGGGCCGAGGAGTTACTGGTCGCGCTTGAAGAGCTACGGTCCAGAACCTGACTGGTCGGTGTTCTTATGGTATTTGTTTCGGTGAAAGGGTATTTGTTTTTTGTAAATGACACTTTTTCTTTTTTAAAGTCTTTCCCAACGATTTCAATTGAGTCCCCTCGCACCACTTAAATGCAATTTGGCGCTATTAACACGTTTTGTTTTGTTATCAAGAAAATGCAAATATATATTTTATAAAAATGTCTGTTGCTTCAATGTCTTTTTTACCCAAGCCAGTCTCTTAAATTATGTTTAAAATGTATGATTATTCATGTGAATGTTTTATTTCATGGTTCGTGTGATCATGACGTTTTAATGTGTTGGGAATTCATTAAATGTATTTCTTTATATTGTCTTGATTATTTTATAAATGCAGGATTTGTTCTAACCTCCTTGAAATGAAAACTGACAACACACTTCTGATTGTCTCATTAACCAAAATATATGTTCCTACTCCAGGCTCGATTTTGGGACGTGTAGGCTATCGGCCTTATCGGCCTATCCATCATTCCATAATGGTTGTAGAGTTCACTCAATCTCGGATAGGTCGAAAAAAATGCGCGTTGATGACTTGACTCCAGAAGACATCACCTATCGCACCCTTCAAATGTGATCGATCAGGGAATTCCCAAGCAGTCGTTGCTATTTCAGTGCTTTTTATTGGTTGAAGCCTAATTGGTTCATTTGCCCTACGTCACCATGGACCGGCTCTGCCAGACTAGTTGAAGCCATCTAGTGTTCGCCAGACATTTTATTTTATTGGTGATAAAAAGAACAAAACCTGTAGGCTATTTTAATAGTGTCAATAGTAAGAATTGTTGACATCAACGATTGACATTTCCACTAGTGAGAATCTAGTTGTAGATATCATTAATTAGAATTGCAACTAGTCAAAATTACATAGTGCATATGTCAATTTGGAATAACAATTATTGAATTGTAGATGATATAGATGAGTTATAAATTCATTATAGATAGGCCTAATTTAATTTGAATAGAAGTCAATTGTAAAGGTTAGACTAGTTGTAAGTTAGATATCTACAATGAACATTTCCACTAGTAAGAAATTCATTGATATCAAGAATAAACATTTTGATGAGTGAGAAATAGAACAAGTAGATATCTTTAATTAGAATTGCTACTAGTCCAAATTACATTATGGATATGTTGGCTTGGAATTCTAACAAGTCACAAATCAATTGTTGACAATTGCTATTACCTCTACTAATTAAATGTTAGAAGGGCTTGCCATACACATGTACACTGGGACGCACACGAGAACAATAGAAAAACAGTCCTTATCGGATCCTTCTCTTTTAGTTTTTATTGAACTTTCATTACATCGTGTAAAACACAGGAGTTGAAGACTGCAGCTCTTCTTTCACTCATAGCAGCAAAGTATGAAGACCAAATCCTGTTATTCTGCCAGACAATAAATAATCTGTTTCTTTGGATGATGTCAATGTTACAAAAAAAGATAAAAGCTGCAGCATTAATTTCTATTTTACACAACTTATACACATATATATTCTATTTTATATATATATATTTATATATGCTTGTGTGAATTACTTAGCCTATATTTATAAAAATACAACAGTAGTTTGTAAAATAGATTTTTTAAAGTAAAATATAGAGGATTAGCAACATCAGTCTATCATCAACATCATCGTCATCATCATCACAGGATGTTGAAATGCGATGAAAAACAAAAACCAACATGGCTGGAATGCAGTTTGCCTCTGAAACTCCTCAGCTCATCTTTGAAACAACTTGTGGTGTGGAGTGAACTATCATTGTCTTCGCTTATGGTTATCGTCCACTAGAGGGAGCTCCTGCAGCGGAACCATCGCCCAATACCACAACACAGGTGAAGAGAAAACAAAAACAAAGCATGTGATATTACAGGCGAGTCTGTCAAAAAACAAAGACTACAAAAAGTCACAGTACAAATAAAAAATAGATATAGCTATATAGTACAACCGAGCGCACATGCCAGCAGTTCAGCTAAAAAGAAATTGGATATTTTGTTTGTAAAAACGATACAATTAAGAACTAGAAAAGAGGTTGGTAGCACCTTGAGGAGCTTTAGAAGTATATGTTAGCAGCTTGATCCAATACCAAAACAAATATTGCAGTATTGCAGTGTTTCTTACATACACATTCAATAAGGTTCACTGGTACCACTGAAGCTTATAAAGAAGGTTGACATGAATTGCTAAAGGTCTGTGTCTCTCACTGACGAGTGTCTTCTGTGGACTTCTGGTCACTGGTTGTATTTTTGCTAGCGTTGCTTATTCTGTTAGTGTGCACTACTTATACTGAAAAGCTACTTTAGATGTATGGATGAGGGTTCAATGAGTGGGTAAAATGTGGCTTTACATGCTAAACATGTTTTTCACCCCCACTGCAACAAATATAAGTGCTTAAAATGAAGCATTTAAAGTAATATCTCCCAAAAACGCATTTACTCATTCTGTCAAACAAGATGTACGCCCCAATGACATTATTATAAAAGTAGATAAGTCTTCAGTTAGAAAAAAACATATGATGATCAAAATCAAGTAGTATTCGTTATTCGTAACTTTTTTAAAACCAAAAGTAAGTAAGAAACGTTGAGGTCAAGAGGTGAATGATCTCAATATCCCTGTGTCATTGGACACGTTCAATGTTTTAAACGGACAAACTAACTACATGTGATCCAAATGTGTGGTTAAGTGCTACATAGTCAGTTTTAATTATATTATTGATCTAACCTAACCCAGCGGTTGTATGGTCAAATGCAATGGCCTTTTCTGAAATGTGGCCTGTAAAGAGATTGTGGGGATTAAAGTTATGCTTTTGATAAAGGGCCTCCCAATGAGATACACAGAACGCTTGTGCAAGTAAAGCAAAATTGACACTTTGATAGGAAAAACACTGTCAAAATTGTACCTTTAAAAATAAAACATTTTATATCGTATTTACATGTTATTGTTCTCTAAAGAGCTAAATATATCATCTACACATTTTGTAATAAAGGTTTTTAAACAAAAAAATATGGGAGGAAACAAAAGCATTTACAAAAAGTGCTATGATTACATAACAAAAACAAAACAAAAACATTTCCATTGCTAACGTTTCCTGTAAAACCACAAACCTTCACAAAATACAAAGAGGAAACTTCCATAACGCTTCTTTAAAAAACTAAAAAACACATTACACATTCAGCTCCAAATCCCAAAATATCACACAGCCCACAAATCAGTTACACTAGTTTCCATTCATATTTCCTCAGCCCCTTGTCAATGAAAAGAAGTAGGATATTTAACACTATTATGTTAACCTTTTGGAGTAGTGGAGCAAAAAAATAAAAAATACAAAGAAAAACATGCCTGTGTGAGGTAAATGACAACACTATTGGGTTATGTACGCACAACAATTAGTATACAATGGAGCAATTTCACTTTTCAAAGGCATCTGGTGTGGCAGCTTTAATGATGTCTACAGTAACGTTTCCTCTGCTGATGGTCAAGCAACATGGCTACTGTAGAAGGTTGGATTTGATGTACGGCCCTTAGGCGCCACTGTTGCTAACATTCTCCTTAAGTGTCCAAGGCACATTGAGGCTGCGTGGTTTCAGCACCTTTGGGTGTGAGATAAAACTCATTGAGGCAAGGCTAACTTTTGGCTATCACTTCCAATATCTCAATCAATGGCAATACAAGGCCTCCTTCATCTGAGATAATATGCAGAGCCCCATTATGATGCAGGCACATTTGTTTGTTATGGAGTAATAAGTAATAAGAGTACACAGATTACACAGATCACACGATTTTCTGACCTGTGCTTATTTTCTGATTAGGGAAAATATGGTAATCACATGTGAATGCAATTATGCCAATTGTTGTTTTTTCCAAAAGCAGGGACTTAAAAAATAGTCTGTAAGTTATGCGTAGATTATTTGTGGTAATAGAATGTTCAGTGATAAATCAATAAAGACATACCTTGTTTTTAACTCTTTTATCGCAGAGCATTTTTGCATGAATGTTCACTTTTTAGCAACTTACTTTTGTACACAGTTTGGTTGTGTGATGAAATCTCACAACATGAAA
This sequence comes from Laemonema laureysi, assembly GCA_900303225.1. Taxonomy (NCBI): domain Eukaryota; kingdom Metazoa; phylum Chordata; class Actinopteri; order Gadiformes; family Moridae; genus Laemonema; species Laemonema laureysi. The sequence continues at coordinate 23,578 of OMNS01031286.1, read as the reverse complement.
AGGCAGCTCTGTGGAATCACAGTGTTTTATAAAGCTAGTTTATCAGACAAACTCTGAGTTAAGTGCTTTTTTAACTGGCATCGCAAGAAAAAGTGTAACCCTAACAATTCTAACAATTCCCAACCAACTATGCATTAGCTTATGCTCTTATGCCATTCAAGAAAGGAGGGATTGCCCACATATGCAGACTTATTGGCAACATTCCTGAAACCACACCTGCTCATATGAATACAAACATGAAAGCATGTGAACAGACAAAACAGGCGTTACCAAATATGACTATTCAGTTTCTAAAACTAACTGAACAGAAGCCAAATTCAAAGATGGGCTTTCTCCCATATACTTTGTCTATATTATCAACACTATGTCTATATTTGCATTTTCCATACATTTGAAGTTCTCAGCCCACTTCAATTGTATGGAAAGAAATAGACCAACTCTATGAGCACACAGACCTATACATTAAATAACAATTGGACACAAGAGCAACAATCTTCCCATAGTCTCTACTTACAACTAGGTTGCTTTTGAGGCTCCAATATTTTATATGCAGTAAAAACATATGTCCTTACTATAGAATAATTAATTATGTAAGTGTTCTAGTTAAGTTGAATGTAATATTAAATAGCATTATTGCTTTTAAGGGCTTTTTAAGGGACCATATAAGGGGTCTTAAAAATATACACTTTGAAGTCCATTCTATATATTTTGTTTTACGGTTACGGTTTTAAGGTTATGAATGATACGATTTGCTAATTGTGTGACTGTCCATGAGTTAACCTTCCATACTTTAGATTGCGTCTTTTTTGATTAGTCTACACACGTCTAAGTTCAAATGTAAGCATAGTTCAGTTGATCAGTTGATTGGGGTCAGCGATAGCAACTCAGTAGCCATGTTGAAAACCATCAGAAATGATTAATGTGTATCTCCATGTCCCTCACATGCTCTGGGTTGGTGCTCAAGTCGGGCAGTACAGACTGGCAGAGTGATATGGAGAACCTGCCGGCACGGTTCCACCAAAGTTGAAAGGGTGAGAGCACAATATGGTAAAATACTGAAACATGATAGTACTCAATGTCGCAAAACCTTATGGCGCAAATACGTCGACTAGACTAGCCAAGAAACAATCTCTTTTCACGTATCTGGATAACCTTGTGCATCGTGTAAAAAACAAACCAAAAAAAAACAACTAGCAGCCAAGTTTGCATTTGGTAGACTTTGGTTTGTGGTTGATGGTTAGAAAGAACTGAAGAATAATTAAAGCCCCTTTGAGGAGTTTCAGAAAAGCAGTAGGATTTAAAGACTATTTCCCATGACCACTATCGCTTCTTCTTGTCACAAAGCTCTACTTCAATCCTCTGGTGCCTGGTGCATTTGTTTTTGTAGGGAAAAGTAAGATACATTGTGGTGGTTTTGGGGGAAAAGTTTGCAGATTCTATAATTGTGCCTACGTTTTGCTCCTTCTCTGAGAAAAATGTGTTGTAAATGGCTCAATCAGATTTCATCAAGAGGCATGATATAGAAATCGCTCTACTCACTTATGTTCTTGTTGGCTTTTGTCAGTTACCAAATTCCAAATTGTATCAACAATGTCATGCTTTAGCGTGAATGCAGTGAAATAACAAAGTGAAGTAATATGGTGAAATAACACTGTTGCCCAGTAGTTGCTATTGAGTATTATAACAATGGATGACCTCTTTCTGCTGTCTGTCTGTCTGGCTGGCTACAATGACAAATAAAGGAGAACAAAAACATATAACATAATTCATTTGTGATGACATTCCACCTCACCAAAGGTCAAAGTGCTGTATGAACATCAATGTTAAATGCACCAATCTGCACACTAAGGTCCATCTATTACAAAGCAAAAGGGGCAAACAAATTTCTATGTAATTCATCTATATTTATATTCCAATAGAAGTTAGTGTGTATCCTGACAACGGCTATCACTGGCTGAGTTAGTGGTGGTCTGTGGTATTGGGAATTATACAGATTGTTGGAGGGAAAAAAAGGAAAATATCGTAATTCAGCACATCCCAACAGTACCCCTTCAAGATGTCTGCTGAGCTAACAGAACTCGCGGAGGTGCGTGCTCACTACTGTCAGTCACATCACATACGTCTGTCCCTGCTGGTGTTAGTGTCTACACATGTAATCATATTCACTGGACAGAAATGCTCATGATATCACAACAACAAAAAAATACAAAATATGTTACTGGCATCGTTATGTGTCCAGAGTAGCCTGGGGGGAGGGGGAGGGTGAGAGACCCCACCACAAGGGGTGGTGGGGTGCAGCTCGCCTTCTTTACTGGTGTGGGCAAAGACCTTGACATGTGTAAGGGAAGAGAGGAGAGAGAGGGAGAGAGGGTGAGAGGGAGAGGGAGTGGGAGAGAGAGAGAGAGAGAGAGAGGGAGGGAGGAAGGAAGGAAACATAGCTTGTCTGGTTTAGAGAGCCTGTGTATGCCAGCAGCAGTGCGTGGGTGTTACTGGAAGGCCTGGTGGAAGCGGGGCAGTGTGGTGGGCGTGCTCAGGTTGGATATGAAGGAAGCTGGCAGCCCCTGCAGAGCCCCCTCCCCAGCCTCCGGGCCCTCCGCCTCCGGGGACCGGACCAGGGCGGTGGGCTCGTGGGCGGGCGGGTACG
>OMNS01031286.1:9285-20914 GCA_900303225.1 Laemonema laureysi | reverse complement strand
GGGGGCGCCCGTCCCCGCGTGGTTGTACGGTGGGCCATTGGGGGGCAGGAAGTTAAAGAGCTGTGAGAAGTCCAGCAGAGAGGAAGAGGAGGCCAGTGCGTCGCCCGCCATGGCCCCCACTGCCGGCCCTGACGCGGGCATTTTGGACAGGGAGGAGGCCTCACTGGTCTCCCCCCCTAACACCTGTTGCCCCAGCTCCAGCTTGGAGACAGAGAGCTGGGCGGAGGCAGCGGCGGCGGCGGAGGAGGAGGAGGAGGAAGAGGAGGGCATGCCACTCTGCAGCTCCATCAGGTAGGTGTCTAGCTCTCCCTTCAGGCTCTGCTCGCGCTCCTGCGTCGACACAGGGCTGTATGAGGTAAAGTTGGATTGTCCCAGCGGGTACTTCAGCGAGAAGGGGTGCATGGGGCCGGGGAAGGGCTCGGTGTCCAGGACGGGCGCCGCGGCATACATGTTGAGCTGCAGCTGCCTGGGGGGCGCGGCCGAGGGGAGGAGCTCACCCTTGACGCCCACCCCACCGACCCCCTGAGGCGTCAGCTCACAGACAAAGGGCTCCAGGGAGTCAGCCGGCTCCGTCTTGACCCTCAGCAGCTCGCGCGCGTGGCTCTTCTTCACATGGCGCGTTAGGTGGTCCTTGCGGCCGAAGCGCTGGGCGCAGTACTGGCACAGGAAGTCCTTGCGGCCCGTGTGCACAACCATGTGCCGGCGCACGTCCTTGCGGGTGTAGAAGCGCCGCTCGCAGTGCTCGCACCGGTGCTTCTTCTCCTTGGCGCCGCTCGACGACTTGCCGGCGTGCGTCTTGAGGTGCTCCAGGACCACGGCGGTGCTGGCGAAGGGCTGCAGGCACACCTGGCAGGTGAGGTCGCCGCTGTGGGCCGCGTGCAGGGCCAGGTGGCGCTTGAAGCCCAGCTTGGTGTTGTAGCTCTTGCCACACTCTTGACAAGCGAACGCCTCCTTGTACGGGTCGTGCGTGTGCAGGTGGTTCTTCAAGTGGTCCTTGCGGTGGAACGTTTTCTCACAGTACGAACACTTGTGGTTTTTCTCGGGGGAGTGAGTTGCCATATGCCTTTGAACACAGACAGACATGGTCAGGCAGGCGCGCGCGCACACACACATGCATGCACGCGCACACACGCACACACACACACATTTCAGCAAATCCACACATTTCATCAAAGTGTTTCATGTAGGCATGCTATTCATAACACACTCTCTGATCATAACATGATCAGAGGGAGAGACAAGACAACGTTGTGTACTGATCAGAACACAGTAGATGTAAACGTGCAGTAAAGTGAAGCGGAGAGGCGGTCCGTACCGTAGCAGCTTGTATTTGGAGACGAAGGCCTTGGTGCAGTCAGGATGGGAGCATCTGTACGGTCGCTCCCCAGTGTGCGAGTACGAGTGCACCTTCAGCTTCTCCACACTGTTGAAGGCCTTCTGGCACACCTGGCAGGGGAAATTCTTTTTGGCCTTCCCCTCGGCTCTCTTGCGCCTCCCGGTGGCTGGCATGAGTTTGGCTTTCTCCAGGACGTGTCGATGGGGGTCCTGGGGACCCGTGGCCATGGCACCCTAAGGCAGAGCGGCTACGGGGACCAAGGCACGGGGCCCAACGCGCTCTGATGCAGGCTCTCTGTCCAGCGCTATGTGCTCAACACCGCCGGGACTCAAGGGCCTGGGAGAACAGAGCTACATTAATTAAAACAAAACAAGCAGATGAAGAGAAAGTTGAGATAGCTAGTTTTACTAGCTTAGTAGCTAGTTTACTTTTATGCAACAAACTTTGATCCAATATTACCAACACAAACAGTACTTTTGTTCATGATTTATTTTCTCAAATTCTATTCGGCAAAACGTATTAAGCAAGCCATTTGTACGACAAAAATATTACAAGCCAACACTGGAAATACTGCAACAATATGTAATATTGATGAATATAATACAAAAATACAAAAACAATTATGATATTATTGGATTTCTTGGTAAATATTTGTAATGCTGGTTATTACGGTTATTAAGTGAAAGTACTTCATTACACTTCCCCAATCATTTTATTACTCAGATTTTCTACTATCATCCAAGTGCATCCAAGTGGCACTTGGCACTTCTCTCTGAGAATGTTAAATATTACAATATATATTCATTCAGTGCTAGTCAGGTCCTCACAGAACACATATCTGACATGCTAACATTGGATTCAAAGTTGGAAATTACTGTTAATTTTTTTCTGCCCAAATAAAGAAGTAGTAATGTTTGAAATGGTTGCTTAAACTAAACTAAGGTCAAAAAGTAACATTTAAAATAATTAATTGATAACTAATTTGGCTAGTTATTCATAGCTAAATCAAAAGCCTGCTTGAACCCATTTTCTATGGATGAAAAAAGATGATTGCCTGAACCCATCTGTATGGCTAACATGAAATAACTACATGCTAAACATCTAAAGTAAAACATCAGTTTAAAGTTTATGAGATTTCGTTAACGTCATTATTGGACAAAAATAATCGTTCTCCTAATTTTGTTCTTATATTGAAGTCAGACCCAACGTCTGTGTTCTGCCTTTCTTTTCAATGTGTATAGACACATTTTTCTTCCTACATAGCTTTCCAGAACTATATAAACATACAGCAAAAACTATCTCTAGTTCTTTACAGTTTAATTATAATTAAAGGTTGAGCAATCACATCTACTAATTTTCAATATGATTGTAATTTTAATTTAAAATTATTTTAGGACAATACATAAGTAAATGTCAAGGCAATCTCTATTCAAATTTTAAAGTAGTTCAAATGTTTTGTGTTTAAAGATATATAAAACCAATAAAAGTGACAAAATTAAGAATAGATGCTGCTATTACAGTCTAGGTTGTCTCTAAGCATGAGTAATATCATTATGTTTTCACTGAAATCTCATTTTGTCCCTCAATTCCTGCTTCCAGTACAAGCTTCACTTTTAACTCAAACCAACTCAGAAAAGCACAAAGCTATCAGTAAACAGAGGAAAGAGGCATTAGGTATCCAGCATTGCATAGTTTATCCTACAAGAATGATTATAATTTAATGCAAAAGAAGACACATCATTGGCCATCAATGCTTGCGTCAAGTACTAGCTTAACTTAAATTGAAACGACATCAGACAATGAAGACAGAAGAATTACAAATTAATGTAAAACAACAGAGTGCTACATGAAACACGATTATTAATCAAAACTAATTGGTCCATCCTCAGACTTACTTAAAACAGAAGTTAGGGCATATGGTAATCAATTATAAGTCAAAACCTGAGGTCACTTTCATTCCACATTTTATACATAACACTAATGCAGAGTTGATTTTAAACCTTTGATTTGATTGTAACTCTTACAATGTCTTCTACTACCACTACTACTACAACTACTACTACTACTAGGCTACTACTAGCACTACTACTACTACTACTACTACAACTAGTACTACTAGGTAATAGGAGTTACACAAATGTGTAACACAATAAAGTAGAATTAGCACAGCAACTGGATTTTAGTTCTGAAAAAACTATCTTTTTGAATTGATGTTACACTTAAAATGAGGTAACAGTCAACATTCAAGATGTCAAGGGTCTATCATACAAAATATCAATATTATTAATAATAATAACAATAATAACAACAATAATAATAATAATAATAATAATAATAATAATAATAGTAGTAATAAAATAAGAGAATAAGAGAATAAGAGAACAAGACAACAGAAGCCATCTTCAAAGTAATGCTTAGCTAGCTATTCAGAAACACTTTTCAAAGCTATTTATAGTGTCTGGCAATCACTTTTTGTATGATATAGTTAACTTGTTGTTCTATTTTGATTGCAAAGCATAACGTAAAGAAAAAGCTCCCTCTAAATATTTCATCCCATTCTAATATCATATCTACTTTATGCTGTGTAAACAATATAAACAAAAACAAAAAAAAACAAAAAAGCACAAAGCTTTTTTGTGCTTTTTTTTGGCTTATGATTTCTATTACACAAATTCACAAGAATAGTTTCTGTTCGGCAACAGAGCTTCACTACCAATCTTCAACACTTTCACATAATAATAAATGATGATTCATAGCATAGTAACAATAACAACATAAACAAAACAACCAAACTGACAGATGCATTAAGACATGATGAGCACATAGACATGGATAGTAATTGAACCAAATATGTGGTAATCCTGTCATGAAAAACAAATGACAAAATATTGAAATCAGCACTGAGGATTGAAATCAATATGGTGTAGGCCTATTGAACGAATTGGATTGAAATCAACATGATCAACACAGCATTTAGCCTACTTTTACCACATTTTACTGGCACTGTGTTCAGTAAATCCATCACCATATCAGAAGGCAAATTCCAGCTATCCAAAAACAAAAGCTTGCATAAAGTAGCATCAACTTTCTCAAACAGCCTATTGCCATCTCGACCACAACATAAAGAACATATTTTTTCATACCACGTTGTTTATTTAGTACCCAACCTGATGTGATCTGGCCATTTCTTAGCTTTTAATCTTTGTTTAGAGATCATTAATTCAGCCGACATACATCTACTACGAATGGTATTACTTGTTTATACCAATCACTAGTCAGGTTATTTGCAACCTGCCACAAGCACAAAACTCAATATGTTTTTACCAGTTAACTGTCGGAAAGGCAGTGACTACTGGGCAAAAGAATTGCTAAACAATAATATCTTAAATATAAACGAATTACTTTGTCTTAAGTCCTCCCTCCATTTTGTCAGTTTGTTGACAAACAGCGTCTCTCTCGTGTTTTTCTGGTTTAAGGGTTTTAAGAAGCTCAGTGGTGAGCTCCAAGAGAACTTGGAGGTGATCAATAGCTGCTATGGATGAAAGTGTGATTGCGTGAAGCCTGAAGCAGAAGAGCCTGATCAAATACCATTGTTGCCTTCACATTTGTGGCATTTCGCGTTACCGTTGTGCAAGTGAGATGCTTCATTCGATAAGGTTGTGTTTACACTGCTTATAATGAAGCGTACATGTGAGGCAAAATCCAATGTGAATGCGGGCAGCATGAATTTTGGACACTATTATTGAATCCAAGTGCGCGTGTGTTCCTGTCGGCGGTCATCGCGGTGCCGTTGTTATTACATTAAAAAATAACTAAACTAACTAACTGTGAGAAAGTTTTTCCAGTTTTCTTCATTCTGTTAGCTCCTATGGTTGTTAACACTTACGGGCATACAACATGACAACACTATAAGGAATGACAATAATTTATTTAAATTTTCTCAGTACTTAAGCCTTCCCTTGGTTTTCTCTGTGGTCCCAAACTGGGTACTGATTAACACCAACTTTTTCCCCAGCTCACCCCTCTCCCATAATTTAAATAACCCCGATATTTTAATTCAAGAACTGAGTAACAATTTACTTATTTCACACCAAACTTACCCCGGATGCTTTAACATCCTTTCTGTTGGGTTTTTCTTGACTTTCAACTATTTTCCGAATTTTTAATAATTTTTTTCTCATATTTTTTGCTAGACGCGGCGGGCCTGAAAATTGTTTGCTTTCCCCTCTTTCCAGCAGCCATTGTGTATGCGCTGCGATGCAACCAAACTTCCATTTAGCCACGCCCTCAATAGTTCCTCCCATCTTATTTTTGGTTTGTGTAAGGTCCTGTCACTTTCACTTCAATGTCATTTATAGTCCCTTTTAATACAATTCAATTTTTGGACTCGCTAGAGATACTGTCAATCGTTTTAGGGTTTCGTTTTGGTTTCATGAACAACAATGGGTTGGCTAATATAGCATAAAATAATCCCATTGGTTGTTATAATGTCATTTTATTTAGCCTTCGTCGCTAATCCTGTACGTAGTGCGTGCTATTGGCTGGTTTGGCTGTCAGTTGCCGTGACCGTGAGCTGGGTTTCCTCGTGCGCTGTTGCTGGCTGTGCGGGTCAGTGAGTGCAGCAGATAGCTTGACGGGAGCCTCGTGGGCAGCTTCACTGCCGCTGCTAGGAAGCTAGTTACATGTCGTAAAGCGTAAACGTGCTACAGCGGTCGCTGTTTCCGAAGCACCGAGTGCATAGAGTACACAATTCAAATGGCGTGTAGGCCTACTGCCAGTAGTTAGGCTATATATGACAGTATAATTCCTAAACAAAGCAATAACCGCAGAATTCTTTCTCTGCGTATTGTTGTTGTTGTTGTTGTTGTGATGATGGTGGTGGTTGGGTAACTAAACTTCGATCTAAGCCGATACCAAGGTGCATTTCCTTACTTTTGTGTGGGCTAGAGGTTCATACTGTAAAGGTAAGCTAAACTGCACACCAATAGTTGTTGCACGTCATTTTACGTGTTTCGTATATAGTGCTGCTTTGTCTGCAACGTAAACCGATCACAATGAAGCCATACGTATGTTTGGGTTTGGCAACTTCAACGAAGGTCAACTTAGACAATCAGTTTCAATGCTGTATAATAGTCTGCTAAATTGGAGTTCAATTCAGATATTTCCCAAACTCACAATGTCGGGTCTGAGGTCGATTTCTACAAAAGTGTCTGCTACTTCTTGTAGTCTACTTTATGGATAGATAAGCGCTTGGAGATGTAGTGTATTTGATGATGAATATAAGTGTCAACCTCTTTGGGAGTTTGATTGCTTTTGTCTGCACCTAAACCGGCAATGGTAGGCCTATTCATAAACGTATTATAATAGATTCAATGTGATTGTAGCCTTCGTCAAGGGTTGCTGTAGCAATTATTTAATTCACCATTTATGTGCATTGCATTATTTTATTTCGCTTTCTTTATATTTGAGCAATGCTTCGTTTGTACTTCTTCTAAAGCTGCAGAACCAAGGCTGTGTGGTAGCTGGGGTTGTCGGCCATGGTAAATGAGATGATTGTTTTTATACTGCATATCTAAGACAACTCTAGTGCAATGGCTTTTTCCTGAATGCCCACAAGGTGGATCAGTTGCCCTGTCCTAGTTAAGCTTGTTGTGTTTTTTTTTCTTTCGTTATTCAGACTTTATTTAGAGAAATCTCCGAGTTGATTGAGCTGTAGGTGGGGTTACGCATTACATGGTTAATAAACAACCCAGTGAGATAATTCAGAATATTTCCACATGAAGCACAAACACAGCTTTGTAAGATTGCAAAGTGAGTGCGAGAGACGTTGTATTTCACTGATTGGAATGGTGTTTGGTAGCATGGATACCTATTCCACGAAGGAAAGCTCTTATTTAATCAATATGTCCCTTCAGGGACATATTAATGAAATAACACAACGGTGTGCTTTATGTAAATTCGTTTTAAGTCCTATCAGCTGAAATGGCTGGCTACTAATAGATTTATTTACATGAAAATGTACTTTTTACATTTACATTAAATAATGCAATACCAGGCATCAATTGAATTAAGTTATAATTGTCCTTGCAGGTCCAAATGGATAAAAATACACGTAAACTTCTGAATCAGGACACTAACCCATGCATCGAAGTAAGTTGGGTGAGCTTGTACAGAACGCTTTGCTGTTATGTATTATGCTGTTAGAATATTTATATCCTCTTCATCATGTTCCTGAAAAATGTAATTTTTTTTTCTCCAGGAAAGTGGTGGGTCTCAAAGGTGTTTGGATGCCAACAACTATGATAGGTCCATGTGTTCAACCTATTTCTTTGCATACAAGAACTGTAGGAAGTTTTGGGTGAGTATTTTCTGAATAACATTTTTACAAGGATTTTAATGGAAATGGAAGGAACTACATAGAGGATCTGTGAAATACTGCTCACAGTCAACCATATTGACACTTTTCCACTAGTTGGAAGCAGTGTGTATCCATCTTCTGTGTCTCCATTACGTGCTGGCCTGTGCTGTTTAGCTCCTTCTTGAAAGCAGGATCAAAGCAGGGCCAATGTCGCTCCTGGTTTGTGTGTTCGGTGACGTTCTGGGGAAAACGGCCACCGTGACTTGGGATACCATTTTGTGTGTAACTTAATAGTGTACCTGCCGTGCACTCATTCTAACCACAGAAGGCTATGTACTGCAACACTGGCTCAAACTTCCAACACATCAAGATCGATTATTTCCAGTCTAGTCCAATGACAACATGCTTGCCGTTGTGCCAGCGTCACATGTTCTGACGGTTCTCAATACACCACCACCTAACTAATGAAGACGCGATGAGCAACATGAAACTATACTATCTATAACACTGTTGTTGTACATACTATTTGCATCAGTCTACCAGCAAATTGTCTGCCAAACCAGCAAAAAAACACAAAGCCAACTCGCCGGGTGCAAAGTACATTTAATTTTGTTCAAAATGAAGAGACGATAACCCTTGTATTGGCCCTCTTGTTTCTTTAGCATAACATCATGATTCAAAGGAGGAGAGACGGGGTGAAGCCAGAGATGCCCACTGTAAAGGAGAGGCAGGAGATCCTCGCTGCCCTCGGCGGCAAGCCGTACTGAAGCGTGCTCCTCAGTGTCTCCAGCTCCAGACCAATAGACGGACACAGACACACTGCCATGTCTCGGTTAGCGCTGCGTTGCACCTGTCGATGTATTCCCAAACAACCTGGTGGTGCGGGAAGAAACGGACGTAGCTTCTATTGAAGCTGTGTTATAATGGGAAACCAGAAGTTGTAATTTATGTAAGATGTTATTGAAGAGTGATTGAATGAAATTAATGATTGATTGAAGACTTTGCAGTGTGCTGTTTTATTGTGTGAAATGATCAATTAAAGTGTCCTACACATGTCCTAGATGTCTCTTACTATGTAACAACTGCAGTAACTTGGCATATAGCGCAGGCACCCGCTTCAAATGTTATCATCTTATTGAATGGACGTTATCAGTGGTTATCAGCCCCATAGCTATGGGTCAGTAGGTTCAGAGGGCCGCTATCATCGATTCATATGGTTGATCACGCAAGAGGCAAAAACAAAATGGCTGGCGCAGGATCCTGAATCACAAAATGTTAAAAAAATATATCTAAACATATTTTCTAAACCCTTCAGAGGTTGCGTGACGTTGCGTCCTGGAGCCATGGTTGTAACCCAGCTGTTGCCCTGAACCTGACCCACTCACAATGCTAGAATGCTACCCTGAAGTGGAGCACTTCCTCAAGGGGGCAATATATCTATTACCCCCATAGAGGTTATCAGTGCCCAAGGTAGACTCAATGTGAGATGTAATGGGTTTCAGCCATGACAAAAACTAGCAGCCCATGTCCCCTGTGTATCAGAGTTACAGCCAACATGGTTCTGTTTTTCCTTTTCAATCATCAAAAATCACCAAAATGGACCAGACCAGGGGACAAAGAAACCAAACATTGTTAAGGGGCTGATAATTACAATTCAAATGGAATCTCCTGGGAGGATGACTGCACTGCCTCTGTACACAGATAGGAGGAGATACTCCCTGATGGATAACTGGTGTCAGGTACTTAAGCAGTGCTTGCTGGTTAGCAGCATACACTGTCCATCCACTAGTTACTAGGCCTATACATATACTCTCTAATGCCAATGAAATCATTCACAGCAGAACTATCCATAGGTTTTTGCTAAGAAAACAAAAGCATTACCTAATCTGACCAATGCATCACTTTGAATTAAAATAACTACAAATAAATTGTACCTAGAGGCATTTGATGTGCCTCTGCCTTTAAAAACAATAATGTTATATTTAATTTCTTATTGCTTTTCACTGTGCAACAGCTGATTTTTAAAAAAGCAATATTTCCTACTGGAAGGTTTGATGCAACAAAGTCCCCTCCGGACAGTCATATGAATCACTGTGTGCTTAATGTTTAATGTAATTGTTCATTCTTTACCAAAAGCCTTTGAAGAAATTAACTCTCTTATTCATAATTACTCAGAGTTCAAGAATTTTCACTGCTGTATGTCCATTTATTGATAAATGTCAACTTTGATGAACTCAAATGGGTCAACAGAAGAACGATGATTGAGTTTCCTGTGGGATGATGAAGTTGCTTCTTTCAGTAGAACACTAAGTGAATCTAAGAGACCTGTTAAAATGACTGTTGGCTCATAGTGTACATTAATGACCCAGTCCTCTCCTCCAGGCTGGCACAAGCAGCACTCTCTGGCTATCCATTCCTCTGTGGGACCGCCGGATGAAGCTCAGGGCTACTTGGAGTAAGCGGCGTAAGTTTCTCCAATCCCATCTTTCTCTCTTACCGTCTCCTCAATAACTCTTCTAATGATGAGGACCATCAGCAGCACCTTCTCGTAAAAAGGTTCACCCCCTTCACCGCTACACTCCTGAACCCTCCTCCTTGACTTTTGAAGGTGGCGGACCTTTAGCAACCAATTTCCTCCACCCCTTTCTCCTGCCCTCAGTCTACCAACAAACATCCTTACTACATGTCATGACCATCACTCATTACCATCACATCCCCCAGCAGGCTCAGGGAACTCCACTGCTGCCATCATACAACCCATCACAGCTAGACAACTATAGACCAGTCTCCCTCATTCTTTTAGTATACAAAAAACAAAACATTGTAACAAATCAGTACATCTCTTTAACTATCATTTAAACATGTGATTGACGATCAGCTGACTATGTTTCTTCTTTTTCTTTCTGTGGACAAATTCATCATAATATCACAAATGATATAACCTTCTTTAGTTAACTACTAGTTCATTTAAAAGGCCTTTGTATACATTATCCTTGCACCTAGAAGTAGCTCCTTTCCTCTCTCCAATTAAAGGTGTTATGTTTGTGCATTTGTAGCGCCACTGTAGACAAGAAGATACCATGGCCATGTCAATCCCCTGACTTCTTTATTGTGTAGATTCCTTTAATTGCCTTGCATTCTTGCAGACATGGCCACTTCCCCCATAGTGTATTGCAAATTAACTTGGCCTCTCCTGCCATGGCTGGCTCCAGCCATGACCAATTCATAACTCTCCACAACAATCACTCCCCTCACCTTTGTTTAGTTTATATCAGACCTACATCCTTGCATCTGTCTTCCAATCTTGCAGATTCACTTTGTACAACATCCGACCGATCAGGCCCAGTTCCTGACAGAACACTTGACCCGGTTCTTGGGCCAGGCTCTCTGGTCAACCCACGGCAGCTAAACCTTATGCGTGATTCAGATGCAAGGTAGCACACCTGGTGTTCAACCAACCTCACGTCATGCCACTCTACATCTCACTCCACTGGCTCAAATCCTTGATGTTGGTGTTCAGGCCACCCACTCACATATCTCATTGACCCCTCATCCTAACTGCCCCCTGAAGTCACTGTCTTTGTTATAGCATGTGTTGTATTTAGAACATGCTTTGCTGCGATGCACTACTTTACAGTTGACTAACATGAATAGTTCAATATTAAATGAATCTCCCAACATTTGGTTCTGATTCCTGTGGCACTCTCTTCAGTTGTTTGTTTTTTAAATGTGTCATGTCGTGTCAAAATATTGAATGAAGTTGATCCGGTATTGATTGTATGCTTGGATTGTTCTCAGTCTCATCTGTAAGTCGCTAAATTAGTAAATGGAAATGGAAGCGTCATTGCCAGTGTTTTAACAATTGACTTTCAAGAGCCCCGCTCTTACTCAACGGCTCCCACTGGCGGCCATTTGTTTAAAGTGAAATAGGTAGG